>JAPDSC010059610.1:0-11736 GCA_026290005.1 Latrodectus geometricus
TATATATATATATATATATATATATACCTACATTTGAAAATGAATATATTATGTCACATTACCTATATCATTTAATTTTGTGATTTAAATGACAAATTTTTTATTTTCCTAAAAATTTCTTTCTAATGCATAATGCATATATTGTAATTATCCAAATTACAGATTAAATAGGACTTTTCCAGGTAATTAGCATGAATTTAAACTATGTACATGTATCTTTAAAATTTATCTTACTATTTCATATTACTAATGAACAGACTGCATGTTAGTCAAATTCTATTAGCGCAATATTGATATATTAACGTCAATTACTACAAAACAATATTATACATATATAATCAATCCATCGTTTATATGCTTTATGCTAAGTTTTGTAAAACACAAATGATTCATGTTTGCTTTGAATACCTCATATAAACATGCAATTTAGTAATTAAGTTTCCTTAATGACAGTAGTGTCTAGCATTATGCTAATGACCTAATAGCAGGTCAACCAAATGATGATAAATGAAATGACATGCTAATTTAAATTACTGTGATACAACATTAATTAAATGATTCTTATTTGGTAATGTGTTGTTTATTTAGAGGAAAATAAATAAATCAATAAAGTTGAACATACTGACATGACTGACAGATATTGCTATCTGATAAGTAAGCAAATACAGATAACAATATCTTTTCTGGTAAAATCATTTTAAATATATCACCAGGGAGTTGTTGCATGTTGATTTAGTATTTTCTGTATAATTAAAAAAGAAAAATACCATAAGTTGAGAATAAAAAAACATTTTAATTAAGGATTTTAATGTTAGGAATTTTTTTTTATCAATTATGGAAAGTTTGTAATTCAGTTGACACTACTGGCATATTTTAACATTTAAACATGCATATGTCTTAGATTTTTAATTAAGTCCAAACACATTTCTGAAATAATTTTTTATTAATTATTATACATTTACCAATTTATTAGTATAACATATTCAAATAATCGTAGAGGCACATAAGATAATTATTCAAACATTTCGCCATTTACCATTTTGTTCATACTTGGCTGTTCTTTTAAAGAATGACTCAGTATACTTGCATGTGTCTTTGAAAATATAATTCCACAAAGCACAGAGACAAATGCTCAAAAATGGTGAATTCCGCCGACTCAACCATTCATCATCTTCATCAATCAAAAAGTTGCTGTTTTTTTTTAAGACAGGAACAAAAATGAGGCTTTCAAGAACTTGTGAGTAATTATTGTTGAACCCTGTTTGTTGTTTCTCATTAATCACGAATTCAAAGACCCTTTTATTGTGAAATGTAAATGTCAAATACAACAAGAAGTAATAAAACAGTCTAACATAAATTTTAATGAATTAGGGTGTTAAACAAATTAGTTATTTTTTTCCATAACAGTTACATTCTAACTTAAGCATTTAAATATATCTATCAATATTATTATATATATAGCGAGATAGATATATATTCTGCTATATATATTATGATGAAGAGAAAAGAATTATAGAAAGCATTTAGCTATTGCTCTTTATTTTTGTGGTTTTTTAATGATGTTTTCGTAACTACAACTTTTATCTTTATGAAAAAACCTTTTCGTTTTCTTATTTCAATGAACACTTAGTTCGTTTATATAAGAAAACGTATGATTCAGTTATGTACTGCAATCACACAATGGAAAATTAAACTAATTTATCTCAAAAAGTAAAATTTGAAAAACCAAAAATTAAACTACATCAGTTTTTATCATTTAATATTGCAAAAATTTAGGATCAGAGCAAAATAGTTTTTGATTTAATATGGTGATTAAGCAAAAACTTCCTCCTTAAACTAATGGTTTACAATACCTATTCCTTGGATCATTTGGTGAATGTCGCCGATTTGGATGGTAAAACAATAAACTCGAATAATATTTCTATGAGATTTTTTTTTAAATAAAATCATTTTTCCTTATTAATTTTGAAAATAGCATGTGATTTTCATTAATATGTATATAAGTATTTTGATTAATATATTTCAAACTGTGATGATTAAGCAGCAAATAAATATGTAAACAAAGAGCACAAAGGTATCATATTTCTTTCTCCTTAAATCCTGCGTACTTAAGGCCTAGTATTAGCATTTTTTACATAATATTGTTTCGCATATTGATGTTTCTTATTCTACTTGATCTACAAAAAATCTAAATCAAATCAATGAGCCCATGCATCTTCAAGCTATGGTGAAGATTGCAAGATGCATCTACAGCAGATACTAAATCGTGAGGCACCAAAGCTTGAAATCTGCTTTTAACTCAAACCTGTAAGCCATTTTAGCTGGGCAAATTGGTGAAAGTTTGTAATTTAAAATTAGAAACCAGACTGAAGTTACAATACATGGATTACAAAATTAGCATTACTTCCCTTTAAGGATATTATAACCATGACACTTTTTACGTCAACCGCCTTCATTAGCGGGCATGGCAAATCATTGGCGAGTTAGTAATTCAAATTCATTTCCTTCTGATAATAAGGGCACCAGCTATGATAATGCCCTAACAGTAGAATCATGTGTTGTATTGCCATATTACACCTAGAATTTATTTAAGATCAGGATTTCCTTTAATGGGATTATTGATAATCATTATACATTGCCCTGATCCCTATAGTTCTAGCTAAAAAACACAGATTTTTTAATGTATTCCTCTTATTTCAATATATAAAGATTGAAAATAATACCTATTAACGAGTCAATATTTTTAAATTATTTATAAATAAAGAAATGTATTTACATATATAATTCTACTTTTTTATTATTAAGTTTATTATTAAGATAATTAAAATTTTATTTGTTAAAATTCTTACAAAAGAAAAAATGAAACAAAAACATTATGTTATATTATATACAAAATTGATTTTATTTATTTAAATGTTTATTTTTAAAGTATTTAATCTCTTATGCTCAAGTTAAGAAAAACGTCTAATAAGTAATTATGTAAAATCAGAATATGTTATTATAAGTCTTAAAACTCTCAGAATCAAAACTGATTTAATTTATAAAAAATGTAAGAATAAAAGGTAATTATGCAGGTTTTAAAACGATACAAAATTCTTTGTCAATAAACTTTTACATATATAGTCAAAAATATTTTCTAAAGTTTATTGGAACAGCTTTTTTATAAAACAGAATCTAAAAACTGTTTTAATAATTGATTTTTTTTAATTTTTATAATTTTCTTTTTAAAACAACATATTTAATAAGAAATATAAAGTATACACATATTTCTAAGCCAAAAAATTAACAAGAGAAATTCGTATTATGTCATAAGTGTGCAAAATTCATTATCAAATGTTTTTAAATATATCGTTCGAAATTATTTTTCAAGTTTATGAGTGCTGTTTTATAACATATTATTGAAAAAAAACTACTTTTTATAAGAAAAAAGAAGCAATTTATTTGATTTTTCTGTAAATATTGTATTAAAAAAATCAATCCATACACAAAATTTCCAACTAAAAAATTAAAAAAATAAAAGTAGTAAATAAACTGATAATTACTTTTGCAGAAAAATTTGCCAATTATCATTAATTAAAAATTTTTTTCAATGATGTAAATTCTGAATCGAAGGAGCGCGCGGGTTTAATACTTATTATTTATTAATAAATCATTTTTTAATTTTTATTCAGTTTGTGACAGTTTTGCTATTCCAAATACATATTATTTTAATTGTGAGCAAGTTAACATTAGGTAGAAGAGCAATTTTCGCTTCCGATCAAGAAAATTTTGGTAACAAATTATGGAAAAATTATTTACTGTTATTTCTGAAATATTCGTCTTTGAAACACATAGCTGTCTTTCATAATTAATATAATCGAGTATTATCTGCCATTCTATTTGATGCTGTGTATTCAACGATTCCTTCTGAATTTAATGATAGTAGTTTTATAATAACACACTGAACTCTGAATAATGATTACAGGCTTATCAATAAACGTTCATTAAAGTTGATGAATGGCCATTTAAATTACAACTTAACTAACCGGGTCATTAAAGATTATAATGAATAGTTTCGAAACAGATATGAAATGATTATAAATTAATGTAACGTTTTGGAGAGAGTTAATTTGAATTTGAGCTATGTTGTTGTAAAAACGCTTTATTTTCCCTAGGTACTTCAATCTTTCTTTATGATATACACGCTAAAATGCATCAAATTGCAATTATAATCAATGCTAACACTAATAAAACAATTTCCGTGTATTTAAAATCTAATAGTTATGTGTATCACAGATTTTAAGAAAATATTTCACAAATGATGTAATCAATTTTATCAAAATCCGTGCTGAAAGTTTAACTATATTAGAATTGCTTGAATATTTAATATAGAATATATTTCACTATATAGTAAACAAACAATTTGGAATACATTGGATATAATATCTAAAGTAAGCCTTTAAATTTACCATTAACAGACCAAGCAATTTTATAAACGGGAAATTAAATTCCTGTCTTTAATAAGTTCACAATTTTGGATCCAAAAAATAAGAAATATTTCAATATTTACCATTTTTTTATGATATAATTTGAATTTTTTTTTATGATTCATATGAATATGAAACGCTAGTAAAACATTTATATTTGTGATTTTTGTATTTAATAGATAATTTGTTAAGAAGTTTCTAAAAGAAGTCATAACTTTAATAAAACATTCAATTAAAAAAAACATTCAATTTACTATGCCCGTGATGTTCCTGTAACTATATACAGAAACATATAGTTTCCCAATCGTTGATAGATGGGTAAAAATTAAAAAGACACTGAATCTAAAATTTGCTAAATGATTTGATAATTATAAAATTCTGATATTCGAATCTTGTATACGTGAAATCATTTACGTTTACGTAGAAGCACGTGTTAAAATTCACACAAAACATATTTTAAGATAGTCTTAATAGTGTCAATAACTGTTATTTACTAATATGTAGCAAATTATTAGAATAACTCTGAAGAATACTGAAAAAGCGGTAATTTCCAAATTTTTTTAAATTTGTAATTATGAATTATAAGAAGTTTTTTTAACACTTCTATTCTTTTCCGTTACAAATTAAATATTTAAAATAATCAAGCATTAAAGTATATTTTCTTATCAACAGAAAAGAAATTAAAATATAATATTTTAAGTCTATTAAAGCTAATTAAATTTATTATAATTAAAATAAATTGTTTAAATTTTACATTTATTATCACTTAAAGTTAATCATAGATTTAATTACTTTCATTTCTATTCCTTAAATCAACAGGCTTAAGTTGTTTTTAAAAAAAAAATATTTTGTAAATATTTATATATATTATGTTGATAATTTTTACAATCGGCAGAAGAAAAATATATACTGTTAAGACTTCCAATGACTTTTTAAAAACTTATAGAGTTAATTAATTAAATATAATTGTTAAATTTCAATATAAATACTTTGCGCATCTTTTTATGGTAAATACTAAAAGTTTTTAAAATGAAAATACTATTGATATGTTTTTATAACTCTACTATTTATAATAATTTTATTTAGCCATTTTATTCGATATAAATTAGCAAATAACAATAAAAAATTAATGAAATTTGAAGTGATGGTAAAAATTAAGGAAATTTATTGTAAGAATATATCAGGTCCCATGAAGCCATTCTTTCATGCTTGAATGTAATATATTCCTATATATTTCATTATTTATTTTCAAAGTTTGCATTTTTTGATTACGTTTAAAATTAATTTGGATAGACATTTTCCGAACTGTCACAAACTAGCAACAGTTCCAAAATTTTGAAATTCTTAGACACATTTTTAATTAATAAATATCTGCTATTAGAGGTTGTCTTATTAGAAACAATATTACATTAAAAATCTGTATATTATAAATAAACTTAGTCCTATTTTTTTTTAAATTACAATAAAGAAAATTTCATTGGACGTGTGTTTTTTATGTTTATGGATCATATGATGATATCAAATCATTTAGAATGGAAAAGTTATTCGTTCTTCATGACATAGTCATAACTTTAGCTTGTAAAGATTTTTTATTAGTTTTTATATTTTCTTTTGAATTTATATCAATGAATATTTATACTATATATTCCAAAAATTCATCAATACTTTGTACTAAAGTTAAGAATTCTTTATTTATAGAACTTTTACAGAAAAATCTTTTTTTTTTCTAACGGTGGGCACACTTGACCCATTTGCCGGAACAAGGCAGGAAACTGCTACTCATTTTATCGGTACCCGATGGACACCTGTGAACCAAGTCACGGAGGTATGAGTAGCATCGCCCACGCCACACCATCACAAACCCGTTTATAGGGAGGGGCACATTCATCCATCATCTGAGGAAAGGACAAAAAATGCAGAGAGAGAAAGTACATCCATGAACGAGCCGGGATTCGAAACCAAGTCCTCCTCATTTGTAGTCAGGTACTCTAACCACCAGACAGGGTGGATGGCTTACAAAAAAAATATTAAAAATAATTTATTCATGCAAAGTTGGGCATTAAGACAAATCAATACAGATGAATAATAATAAAAATTAAGACTAATACTTTGATTTCAATAATGAATCCAAAATAATTACTGAAGCATGTCTGAATAACTAGTTCTGTGAAAGTTTTTTTTTTTTTTTTTTTTTTTTTTGACAACAATTTTGAAATTTTTCGTTACGTAAGCGTATTTTAAATCAAACGTTCATGCAAACTATTATATCATATATAAGTACAACAAAATAATCAGAATAATTTAAATAAATTTCCATATGTTGTCATAAATATTTAGAATTGTTTACATAAAATACACATGTTTTAAATAAAATATACATAAGTATTTATACTTACTCGTAAATTGTACACATAAAAGGAAACTTCGAACAAAGTTTTTTCTTTGATACTTGGTATGTATACGAATATGGTACGCTAACATTTTTTGTATACCTTGAAATATAAAATAAGATGTTATTAGAAAAAAATATAATTACTGTTCTATTGTTTTAAATAAACATCAAGTTTACAATTTGTAAAATTATGAAATATTATTCCTTCCCCCAGAGCAGTCATTATCTAATTCAAGCATGTTGAAATGACATAAATATTTTTTTCTGAAATTCTCTTGCACAACATACTTATAAGACACTATAATTAATTGTGTGATAAAGAAGAACATGGGTTATTGTGATAAGAGTTGTAACCATCGAATCAATTTATTAAAATTGAAATTAGTTGATAAGTAAACTGTTCCTTTCCGTTACTTAAACCCTTGATTATTCTTAATATAAAAACATTTTAATCATAGATGCTTTTAGAATATATATTACTTCAATATTAATTAAATGTTTGAAACATTTCCTTTATTAACCATAAAATTATTTTTTCTGACATTTATAATTTTTTAAAATAATTTATTTTAACCTAAACTTTTATATAAATGAAAATTTAAATTTTTTTAATAATTTTTCATTAAGTGAAGCTATTATAAGAATTTTTCCAATTTTTAGTTTACATACTAATGAATTTCTAGTTAAATAATATTAAATGTTATGCCATGACAGTCAAAGTTTCTTTTGATAATTTTAATACTTTATTAATTATAAGGAAAAATATATAAATTTAAATTGAAAGTAATGTAATAAGATTTTCACGTTACTTATATATAATTAATATGTTTTCCTTTTTTGTATTTTTGCATATCGTGTTTATCAATAATGGAAGAAAAATAATTACCAATGCGGCTTTATTTCTCAGCTTTCAAAAATATTTAAAGCTGATGAACATAAAATCAAACAAATATTGTTGACAATGCTTGTAATTAAATCAATTATGTAATGTACTTAAAGCAGCATTTACAATCATCACAACTAAAATTACTTAAACTAGTTATAAATACTTAATTAACATTTGTTGACAAAAATAAATAACATTTAATAACAATAAACAACATTTAATGATGAAAATATTAAAAATAACTTAATGAAATATTAATGAAAATAACCTAATGAATTATGTTATTTATGAAATTTTAATACATTTAACTTTGTTTTTTAAATGAAATATTGTAATAATATTCACTAATATTATAAATACACACTATTCTAAGTGCATAAAAATTTTCCTTCTGGACAACTCTCTAATTACTTTGATTTAATTATTAACTATTATTTCTTTTTAAATTATTACTAAAGGTGAAATCTATTATTTAAAACTATTTACCAAAAAATTCTTAGTTAATTTGAATTTACTATTTATCTTTTAAAAAAAAATTTTTCAAAATTTATTCAATCATAAATAATTGGTACCTATTATAATCCTCAAAATAATTTCATTCAGATCACTTACACTGTGAAAAGCATTAATTATTTATATATAAATGGAAACAATTGTTATAATAAGCTAAAATACACTACTTGTGTATCTTCTATTTTTAAAAACATTATGAAGTTTTGCATATGCTGCACTATATTATTATGACTAGTAAAGGCTTCAGAAAAAAACAAAATAAAATATCATATCTTTTCAAGCAGAAAAAGGCGTGGCTTTCTCTAAATTGCAATTATCTATGATATTTTAAATTATTATTTCTATTAAATACATAAACTGTAATTATGTCTGACTGTTAGGATTAAATCTATTTATATATTATTCTCTCTAAAATGATGATAAAAATGATTTCTGAATAATTATTGTTTATTTTGTCTAAAAAATCTATTTAAATAAATTGATCATTTAGTTAATCTAAAAACAAATCATCTTTATACATAATAGATAGTATCAAGAATGATACAACCAAAAATAGTCTCAATTGTTTATCATTTTTGCACTGTCCGTCATTGCAAATGTTGTTATGAAGTATTTTGTATACCGCGGAAATTCACTGAAAAATTTCTTTTCCCTTATGTTTAGAAAGCTAATAAGTAATATAATTAATGTACAATTATCTATAACATTGTAAATTACTTTGTAGATAAAATTATATTTTATTGACAGTTATTATACGTCTAATTAACAAGATAAATAGTTTTGATTATTTATTTTTAAAGACAATGACAAATATTTTATGTTAATCTAATAATATGCTTTTAAATAAATATCCTATTAATTTATTTAGAATAATGATTTTTCAGTTTAACCAGAGTGGAAAAGAAATCAAACAGTATTCAAATGTCAAACATTTCTCCTAATTTTGATCATAAACAATTAAAAATAAAATAATTAACTTACTTCTCTATTCTGATGCATTCATTAACATTAATGTCCACAGTTATGATATCTCCACACATAAATAATTGTAAGATAAACAGGATCAACATGTTCTCTTATAATGATATAATAACTATTTAAGCTGAAGAATCAACAAAGGAATTCTTCCTGCACGTTACTGACAGAACATAACATTCGGGTAGACATAAAATTACGTAAGCACAAATAGATAAAAAAGAGTTTTAATGGGAAAATTACACGTAAGTCATTTCAGGACAATTTATTAGTCGATGTATTTAATGCATTATTACAATTTCTAAGATACGTATCATAAATTCCCAGTCTCAATGACTGTCGGAAACAATTTATGTGTTAAAATAAACCAAGAATGCTTGTGAAATTGAAGTATTCAAAAATAATTCTACGAAGCAGGATATTATGGCTATCGACATAAATAAATTACTAGCAAATATGATACTAAGGCTTAAAATGTATTACAGTATTGTTTTATGGGGTTACGATTGTATTTTTTAACCTCTTTTGTTTCAACAAAACAATACTCAAAATTAAAATGGCAAGACATTAATAAGTATTTTATAAATTTATTTTAAAAAACGCTGTCTTTATATTTACTGTGATTAAAAAAGTTTTTGTTAGTATATTAGTATTTAATTTCCACCAAGCTTTATACAGGTCTATTGCAAACAAGCCAATAAAGTATTAGATTCAGTCTTTGTCTTATGTTTTACCGACATAATATGACACATGTATAAAAATTTAAAATTAAGATAATATATTTCTCTTTGAAACAAAGAATGATGAGAGAAAAGCTCTCGTATTCAATTGGTGAAATGTAAAAGACAAAGTTATTTCTATAATTTTTATAAGCATATCTATTGATCTGAGTACTTGGTCATTGTACACACATCCTTCTTAAAGGTACATAAATGTGTTTATGCTTACACAGTTGTTGGTATATAAATATGTTTATGCTTACATGGGTTGTTGGCTGTCTTTTAGGTTTTTCATTTTGGGATACCTATACATATAATACATGAAAGTAAATTCATAATTATAAAAGAATCTTCCCAAAAGTTTACAAATGAAGTAAATTTTAAATAGTCTTACAGAAGCATTTTGCTCTATTTATAAAATAGTAAAATATTAATCTTCAATGTGTTTATATTGTTAGATATTATATCCTTCCTATCCTTGGGCCTTTGATCAGTAAAACAGATATGGGCGCTGTAGTTATAGGCCCATATATGGGCTGTCATGCGACAGGTTAATTTTATTTTAATTCAGATATTATATTAATTTATTAATCTCACTAGAATACAGGAAAAAAACTCCTTTTATACTGAATTTATATTAAATGACAAATAAGTATTAAATTATTGAGGAATATTTCCTTCAAAGATTACAAAAATTAAAATTTAATTTTATAAAAACTCAAGTTTTATATTACAGGTAATACATATTTATCAAAATGAAATCATTAAAAGTTTATATTATATTCCAAAACACTTCATTTCGTATTTTGCTTTAACAAATATTTTCAAGAAAGGAACGTAATTTCTTTCTTTAAAGTATTTGTTTCTTTAAAATATCAATTTTAAAGAAAGAAAAGTCATCACGCAAACACAAATTAGCCACGTCATTAGACATAAATTGAGAAAATCTTTTTAATCTTTTCCTTATTTTTGATTTATTTTTTAAACATTTCTTAATTTAGAAGCTATTCCTTCTTCAATTAGTTAATAAATAGCAAGAAAAGTTTAATGCTCTAATCCTTGGATCTCATGTTTTATTCTAAAGTGAATAGAAGTTGATTTTATTTTAAAAAAGCTTAGTTAATCAGATAAAAACACTACCAGCCAATTAATTCTAACATCTTTGCTTAAAAGTACACTTTTGTGAGGCTCATTTAATCTTCTGAAGGTAAAGAATAAAACTTCATTACGCCTAAATAAACATCAATCTCCTAAACTTACATTTGTATAGGAAGTATAAACATAAAAATGTGAATAGAAACATAAGAAAAATTCTACCTATTCATATAAAAGAATAATTTGTATGTATTATTTAACTCTACCTTTTGTATTTCTTCCTACGGCCTTAAGGGATTATATAAACTATTGCATCTAAAGTATACAGTGATAAAATCCGAGGAAAGTCCACATTCTTTGTGAAAAACTGAATAAAAGCGCCAAGGCAGAACAAAATAGCGAAATAAGAATTCCAGAAATAGCTAGGGTTTTCCATATCTAGTGTATCAAAGTAGGGTTACTAAGACTGGCGAAATTTATCGCCACCCAAAATTATTCGCGCCAAGGGTGTGGTCTATGCTAGGATCCAAACGTATACGGTTATTAGGATCACATGATTCGATTAATAAACGAATGTGATTTAAATTCTTGAAAGAAATATGTTTTGTTAATTTTATATTAGTTATATAATATGCCTGAATATATATATATATGTGTGTGTGTGTGTGTGTGTGTGTGTGTGTGTGTGTG
>JAPDSC010059616.1:0-15412 GCA_026290005.1 Latrodectus geometricus
TAAGTATAAAGATATTAAGTTAATTATATAGTAAATTAGATATCTGGTGCCAGATATATAACTTACTTAGGTATATACTAATAATACAACATATATATGACTTACAGTGTTACCTAATACATCTGTCTTAAAATATCTGGTGAAATGATTCTACAAAAAAACCACTGTTAATGAGGTTTTTAAATAGAAAGAGATAATATACTGTAAATTTTATTCTAAGCCATCATGATGTTAATCAAGCTCTTAAAAAAGAAATACAGTAGCCCCCTCGTTATATCGCGCTTGTCAGGAGACAAGCAAAATGCGCGATATATCCGGGGAAAGATGATATGACAAAACTTTTACTTTTATGAACATATGCACTTAAATTATAATAAAATTAGTAGCGTAAGTACGATAATAAAAAATAATCGCTTAAATAAAAAAGGCAGAGAAATTCCATTTACCTTTTTAATTTTATGTACAAATACACGTGTGTAATCACACTTTTCATTTTCTGCTGAAGAAAGCATCCAAAGTCATCTGTTTAGATTTTTCTGTAACAACTTGCTTTCCAGCAAATATTAGGGAGCGAAAATTAATCAATTGCATATCACTTATATGAATGGAGTTGCATCTTTCAAATGTAGTGTATGCTTTCTCAAGGATAACAACGGCTTCCTTCATGGAGACAGGTGTCGCTTCTTCTTCCTCATCGCTGTCGTCATCTTTAGCTCCCGTGTCTGATCGTACACCAGCTATGATCTGCTCATCTGAAAGAGTTTCACAAATCGGTTCTTCATCGTCTGCATTAATCCAAACTTTCACTTCATCTTCGTTCACATTCAAACCGAGTGACTTGGATTGTTGAACTAGAAGCTCTACTGAATCTTCTTCATTAGCATCGAGTTCGACATCGTGTAAAACTTTTACCCAGCATTTGGAAATGGTTCCGGACCTAACAGCGGACCTTGCTTTTTCAGAGGTGTACATGGCATCTTTTAAGGTCACATTTTTCAGGGCCTCAGATAGTGGCCGTTCTTCAACGAACAAAAGGTTGCTCAGTAACTCCCGTGGATAGTTTTTTTTTTTTGAAAATGGCGATTATTCCTTGGTCCATTGGTTGAAGAAGACTTGTTGTGTTTGTGGCAAAAACATAGCTTTAATATTTTTATCCGATGACATAAGTTCTTCTTCACTAGGATGAATTTTGCATTGGTCTAGTAGGAGCACAGCCTTTTCTTCCAAACCCTTATTTCTGAGATGAAGACGAACTGATGGTATAAAATTATCGAAAAACAATTTTTTAAATAAGGTTTGTGTCATCGAAGCATTTTTTGAACTTTCGTAGATCACCGGCAGATTTTTCCGATTTACATTTTTCTAACCTCTAGGATTTTTGCTCTTACCCACAAGGAACAACTTCAACTCATAGCTTCCTACTTTACTTGCTGCAAAAAGGAGTGTCATTCTGTCCTTTTGTTTTTTGTATCCATAATTCATCGTACTGCTCTTACAATCCTGTGTTCGATTTGGCAGCAACTTCCATTAAAGTGCAGCTTTATCGGCATTGTATATTTACTCGTCTTTTAAACCCAAATCAACCAGTTTTTTCTTCAGTTCAGCAGAAAATTTCAAGGCAGCTTCTTGGTCAGCTGACCGATTTTCTCCGTGAATTACGCTCTGTCCAATGCCATGCCGCTTTTGCCGCCGCCTAAACCAACCATCACTCGCTTCAAAATCTATTTCTTCAGAAGGCTTTAACTTTTTTGCCAGCATTTTTGCCTTCTCTTTGATGATGGGACCTGATAAAGGAGAGCCTAATGCACGCTGTTCTTTGAACCATAAGATTAATGTCTTGTCCAGCTCATCTTCATTTGCTAATCAGGCTCGTTTTCTATTTAGTCCTTCAGTTTGATCCACGTTTTCCACAAATTTTCGTAATTTAGGTTCTTTTTTTAGCCATCCTCTTACAGTAGAAGCTCCAACGCCTAGCTCCTTAGCAACCCAAATTTGTGTTGCGCATTTTTTAATTTTTTCAATTGCGTCCAATTTTATTTTTACCTTGAGGCTGATTCGTTTAGCAGACATGATAACACACAAGAATGGTCAGAACTAACAAATGAACTCGGCGCCCAGATTCCTACCGCGGAGGTGATAGCCTCAACAACAGGAAATTCCAGCATACATTAGACGATGAGATCCGATTTATCCACCTGCTTTCTTTTGACCCTCAATTACTCCCTCCCCCACCCGTATCTCATATTGTTACAATTCAATTCTTTATTTCTCCTCTTCCGGATTGATTCGGTAAGGTGCGATGAAATTTTCGCAGTGAAATTTGAGAAGCAAAAGTGTAAAAACAAAAACAAAAATTTAGGAGACATAGAAAATGCGCGATATATCCGAATGCGCTATATATCGAAGCGCGATATAACGAGGGTCTACTGTACTTAATATTGATTGAAAATATTTATTTTTTAAATAATAAATACATGATTTCAAGCAAAAATAATCATTTTGAATTAAATTATTCCACGAAAGAAATTTAAATTAAATATTTTTTCTACAAAAAATTATAGTAATATAATATATATTTCATTGAATTATAATAAGGATCAATGATCTCAAAATTATTTCTATAATTTAGTAATGATATAAGCCAGGTTTTAATACAACTATAGTTAACCTATTTTTTTTAAATGCACTGCTGGCCATTCATGAAATTGCAACATCAAGAAAGGCAAGAGCTATTAAAAAATTTATTTGTAGATAACATGTTAATCAAGTATTAAATAATTAAATTTATAGACTTATTGATGTTGGTTAATACCAAAATTAGTGGCCAAAGTAGCTGCCATTGTTGAAGATCACCGTTGCACACACCTTGGCATTAATTCAAAGAGGCTTTGCATGTGTTCTTGGGATACAGAAGACCAAGCAGCCTCTACACGTTACCAAATCTGATCTAGTGTGGCAGTAAGGGATATAATCTGGATCAATCATTGAACAACCATGGACCATATGTTTTCTATCGGTGAAATATTAGGAGAGTGACTGAGCCAGGAAAGCAATTCAATCTGGCAAAGAATTTTGACAAATAATCTTAAGACAATGCGTACGCGAGTGGTCGCGCATTAACCTGTTGAAATGAATGTCAACTGGCTCCAACACCACGGAGGTGTAAGGCTGCTGTTTAAAACACGGGCAATAAATACTAGAGGATTGCGAGAGTGATATCCAATACCGTTCCATAGCATAATTCCTGGTTCAGGAGCAATATGGCCGGGCATAATGCATTTGTTCACTTTTATCTCTCCCCGATGTCTCCAGACTCGAAAGCAACCATCGTTGTGTTGCGAACAGAAGCGTTACTCGTCAGTAAAGATAACTTCATCCCATTCTGCCGCCCACATCCTCTTTACATTGAACCATTGGCAGCGGAGACGTCTGATGTTCTTCGTCAATGACAGACGAAGCAATGGACGTCTTGCAGACACACCACTCTTCTGTAAACTGCATCCAATGGTACGCACAGTCACTGGATCATACGTTACAGAGTTATTGTGCTGTGTTATGATTCATGACATGGCTAAACTATCCTACTCAGGCATGCTACACAATTTGCCTGGCATCACGTAATGCACTGAGGTAAATGTGATCTAACACGTCGTACCTTCCTGCATCCATTGATCACATATCGACCTAACGGTTTTTTGCTTTCGTTCTACACGACTACCTATTTCCTGATAAAATAATCCACAATCTCGTTAGGCCACTATACTTCCTCTGTTGAACTCGGGTACCTCATCCAAAAATGATCGCTGTTTTCTATGATGAATAATTGATTTTTTTTTTCTTTTTTTTTCTTTTTTTTAATTTCAAGAAAAATACAATTGCCGAACTTGAAATCGTCGGAATCTCCATATCTTAAAAAGTGCTTAGAAGTGGTAAAACAGATGCGCGTTATGTGCTCCTGCGCTGAAATTCTAATCATTTCGATATCTCTTTTCCGCTATCGCATGGTGTAAATTTCCTTTTATTTGCATGTTTCCTACAGGGTGGTGTATTTTCGGTAGCCATCAGTATATATCATTAGTAGCTTTTATTAAAGTGCTAGTCGATAAAGATTAAAAAAATAATTCAATATATATATATATATATAATTTTTATTTGGATAGCTTTGTCATAATGTTTTAAGTAATGAAAGAGCAGTAAAACAAGCATTACAAAAATTATGTCAGTTGGCTTTTTTTAAGTTTTAATAAATTTGTATTATTCAAAATTATGAGTTCATAAATTTTTGATGAAATATTTATCCCTACGATGGCTTAAAATTTGCAAATAAAAATATTTGTTTGTGATGCCATTAAAAGGTATTTAAGCTTCAATGGAAATAATTCTCACAGAATCTACTTTTAATTTAATGACAAAAACTATTACAACAACTTTTTAGGTCGTTTACAAAAATTAAATTTGCTTCTTTATCATTGTATTATAACGTATAGAAACAAATTTTAGCTGTATGAGGAAATCTGTAATATGTTCTTTGATATTATCATTGTCATTAAATAAAAATATTTAAAGAGTACACACTTTTTCTGAGTTTTAATTATCTATCATTTAAAAACTAACTAGCAATCTTTCAATTAATAGGTTCATTTCATGAACACAGAGGTAGTTCAAAAATTGCAAATTAAGGAATTACATGACTTATATTTGTCAATATAAAAATTTTATATAGTGAAATTATATATTTAGATATTTTTAGTGAGATGATTTAAGATATTTAACTTTACGTGCGTATAATTTTATCCCTACGATTGCTTAAAAATGGTAAATAAAAATATTTGTTTGTGGTTTCATAAAAAGCTATATTATTAAATTTATTTTTATAAAGGCATTAACTTTATTATAAAAACAACTAGAATTTAGTTTACATTTATGAAAATGATATATTTCTATTTATAAAAACCACATGCTTTAGTCCTTTAGTATTTTTAATATTTACAAAGTTGGAGAATGAGTCAAAATTAACATTTTTTGGAATTAATAACTAAATGAAGGTTTACTTTATTTACGGTATCTTGAGCTAAACATGCAAAGGTGGTATTACGACAAACACTTCTTTATTTCGTATTTGTTTAATTTAAAAAGATTTTAATTACTTGCAGTTTATTTGCATGTGTGTGCAAATCAAACATTAGAAACATTTCTTGAATGTCTCTATTTCCTTGATTGCTGAAAATAGTTTAGGGCTGTAACTGATGTTTACATTGTGTTTTGTGACTTAATTGAAACAATTTTAGTAGCTGTGTTTACATTTTAATTCCGTTTTTGTCATTTAAAATATTGACATATGGTCTCAAATATTTATCATAGTTTTGTGGGATGAATTAAATTAGGTGAAGCACAAACAAGTTGTGGCAATATTTTATTTTTATCGGATTGACATTTATGAATCTTTTTTGAAAACATATTTTCTTCAAGATATAAGTTAAGTCATCATATATTTTATTATAACTACCTAATAAAAAATTTATCTTTCATTAATATTAAATGAGCAATACAATTTATTATAAGTTATTAAAATTTTATTTTTCTTTTGCCCCAAAACATTTCAAAATCAAAAATTAAGACTCATGAATATAAAATCATGAAATCAAGAGATAGATTTTTTGTTTACTTTTATTGATCCCTTCCAAATGTAATAATTGAATAATTATTCATTGAAAATATGTTACTTTAAATAATCATGAATAATTTTTTGGTATGATTTCTAAATGTTTATGTATGATACGCCATTCAAATCAATATAATATACTAGATTAAATCTCTATCTTTAAGATTAAATATAATATATAAGAACAAACAAAACATAAAAAGTGAATACGAGAATTACAACTGACACTTCGTATTGTAATATCAATTATTCATACGGTGCAATTACAAAAGAGAATTTTTCATTGAAAGAATAAAAAAGTTTTAAGAAAAATGTGCAATTTGGCCTACTTATTTTTGGCTTTTGAATAAAAAGGATGAAAGCATCATTCATTTGTAAAATTCAAGAAGAGAAATATACGATTGATTGTAATCTTCACCCAAACTTTTTTATAAAGAGTAGGTAGGTTGCATCGATTCTCGCTCTGGAAGACCCTTCGAATGACATCACTTGAAATCTGAGCTTGATAGATGAGCAAATGCTGAATTACCCAGTAACTGAACTATCTTTCTTTTTCCCTATTCAATCCACTCTTTCCCTTTTTCCAACCATTTTGGAGTGACTAGTTCGATTGGCATTCATTTGCAAAGGTGTCGCTTCTATTTCAGTCTTCTTTCCGTCCCATAAAACGCGTCTTTAGAGGGAAAAGAGACGTTGAAATGTCCCTCGCGTTGTCTTGCGACATCACTTTGATTAACGACGTATTGTTTCGCCGTTTATACATTAAGTGTTTCCTTCTCCCTTTGCGCTTGCTCACTTACGCCAAATGCATTTTGTTTTGGAACTTGGTTTGTAATATATCAATTTTAAATGCAATGAAGGGTCATTAGCTAGTAGTGATGCATGATTTATTATATTTTCGTTATACCATTAAGTGCCAAGCTAACTTACTGAATCATTTTAATAAATTAAATTTTTATAAATTCTAGTTTGATTAATAAATGAAGGAATATATTAATTATTAAATTAATTAATAAAAGAATTAATTTCATTCACTAATAATATTAATTAATAATAAATAAAAATTGGGTTTCATAAAACATAGTTTTATGTTCTTTTAAAACTAATTTAGGGATATATTTGTGCTATAAAATTATTTAATATTTAAAGCACAAAAGTTTATACTGTTTGCATATAACGAAATTATTCAAAACATAATGCAAGACTTACAACTGATGTGTTTTAAAATTTAGAAGACTATTAAGTCATTCTAATAATAACTACTTACTTCAATAAAACATAATTAAAAAAAAGTATAAATTTCAAAATACGTACTCATAAGAATTATCAAAAACTGCTAAATTGGAATTATTATTTAAATTTATATTTTATTAAATACTTTGCTATTATTATAATTATTTAAATAACATTATGCATTTTAGTATTTGTATTATTTTTACAAATATTTAATTTTTTCCAAATTTTCTTTTCTTCTTAAAAATATATTTTACCAGAGAAATAAATTGTTGATTGATTCATCAAAATAGAAAGGAACTTAAATATTTTTTTCTGACGAGACACTTCAGAATTTCAACACAAAGAGTATGTTGCAAAAACTTTGAATTTTAAATTAGTCTCCAAGTTTCCAGATCTATTCATATTGTTTTATTCATATACTGAAATATTTTCATGACTCATATTTTCGTAAGTAAGAAATCTATTTTATTTTGAAGCTATTCATTGCAAGCAATAAAATATAAAATGTGTTATTTGCAATTATGGATTTCACACATTAAAGTGTCACAGTTTTGAAGCTTACCTACTGTAAACTATTTCAGAAAAATAACCATTGTTAGAAACAAAAACTTAAGAAAAATTATAAATGAAACAAAATGCCTATTACTTTAGCTATTTACCTAAACTCTTTAAAATGTTAAGTGTGAATATTTCAATTAAGAATATAATTAAGGTCTTCTTAATCATTTTATTCATGCATAATACTTTTAACTATGCAAAAATTAAAACTTTTTAACGTAAAGTTATCATTAATTGTTTCATTCTGAACATAAATAAATATGAATTTGTATCAGTTTTTAGTTCACCTTTACTATAATCTTTAGGATCTAATCTAATTAGCGTTTCAGTACCAAAAATATATATTGTGCGACAAATAAACAAATCAATTAGAACGTGTTTATTTTTAACAACTGTTAAATTTTATATATTATCGTTAAATAAACAATGATATATTATTTATATTTTTTGTTAGAGAAGCAGGATGGTTGTTGATTATTAAAATATTCATTAATGGCTGACTTATTTTTTATCATTAATGTATCACTTTAAATTATTGTATGCACTATTTTCAGCTATAAAGACAATAACGCATAATGAGTATTAAACCATATAATAAATATTTTAACAAAATATTGTGTTTTTTGTGAATATTATTTGAATTTTATCTAAAATACACACGAGCATAATAAAACTTGATTCCTTATTCAAATTATTTTCTTAACTAAACATTTCTCAATTCTTTACCAGAAAAAATAATTGTACAATTTAGAGTATTATTACTAACTTAATGAACATTCAACTGCTTACAAATTAATTTGAGAAATAAACAATTTTTAAAAATTTGTAGATAATTAGCAAAAATAAAAACTAATCGTAATTTCAATGTCTCAAAAATATTAATTTTGTGCTAACATTTTAATAACTATTACCATATTCTATGTAAGAAGATGAAATAGTTGAAGCTTCAAAAAAGTTAATAAACATATTTCTGAACTCGTTCATTTAGAACAATATAAGAATGTTTAAAATAAACATTTAAATTACTCTAAAACTTATCACAGTTTGGAGAAACATATTTATTTACTATAAATTATTAATTTTATACAGCAATTTATTCTTAAAATAAATTTTACAAAAATAACTGCAAAATTTACTTCAATATATGCGTTTTGATAACATCTTTCGTGAAATTTAATTACATTTAAATAAATAATTATTGAAAATTGAATTAAATTAAACACTACTTTTGAATAATAATGCTTCTTGTAGTATTTATGAGAAAAAGAAGAATGAAATTGAAAAACATTTCTTTTAATTACTTACATTACAAAATGTTTCACAACTATTGTTCTCCAAGATTTGTTTAAATAAATTATGATTAAGATATTATTTTGAAAAAGTATAAAGAGATGTTGTTTGATTATCAATAAGCTAAATTAATTTCAGTAACTTTTAAACATAAACAGTTTTTAAAAAATATTGTAATTTTGTCAATCATCAAGTTTGATACAATTTATCAATAGATATTTAGAATATGAAATCTAACAATAATATAAAAAAAATCAAAACGTTCAATCACAAAATAATCAAAAATATACAATATCCCTACAATTTTTAAATAAATAACTGCATACATTTTTTTATTTTCTTTATAGACCCAAAACAATAAATTTTACAAATGTATATCACACAAAGATTTATTTATTGTTATTTTTTAATATGTAATATAATCTAGTATATCTTAAACACAGACATATCATGAGAGAGAGAGAAGACAACTAATAACAATGCATTAAATAAAATAATTTAAAATCTACGTAAATGTGTAAAACTTGATTGCATTTATTTTACTTTTGAAAATTCTCTATTTATATTTTCAGGGATGAACTAACGTTAAAATTAAATTAATTTGAGGGAAAGTTAAAATTTGAAATGTTAGGCATTTTTTATTGAAAACATTTAAACTACAAAATAAAAGTTCTTGTACTAAAATCATTACTTATATTTACTAAAAAAATGAAATCTGACATGGATTTAGAGTAATTTAAGGTTTAAAGGAAAATCAGTTCCATAATAAACATTTACGATTTTCAACTAACTTAGCACACGTACTTGGGTTTCAAAAAATTGTTTATAGATTGTTCCCATAAAAACAAGCATAAAACATTTTAAGAATGTAAAAAAAAAAAAAAAAAAAAAAATTAAAAAATAAAAAACCCAAAGTAAAAGAAAAACAACAAAATTTAATTTTTTTTTTCATAATCATCACTGTAAAATACCAAAATATGAGATCCGCAATTTTCCCCATAATTCGGAATTCAAGAGGCGGGTATGACTTTTTTGACCCTTGTGCTGAAAAGAAGGATTAACGATGGCGTTGTTAGACAAGTTTGTTTTTCTGTTATGAAGTTTACAGTAAAGCTAACTAAAGAATTAAAATAAGTGGTAAATTTGAATGTAGCGCAGCAAAACTTTCGTACAGTTTAGCTTTTTATTTCAGTATTAGGAGAGGGAATACATAATTTTACATGATTTTTTCATAATAATATCAGTTATAATTAGATTAAATTCAACCGGAATTTAAGAAAAATGTAAACAAATTAATTCATAAACTAAATTATGACTATAATCGTGGCGCCATCTACTGGGATCATCCGTGGATGACCAGTGACCTCCTCACAAATTAATTCTTTGTTTACATTCATGCTTTCCCTTTTGTTATCAACTAGAAAGTCCTTAATAATGGATTATTTTCCGTATATAATTTTTTCCTATTTTTACATTTCTTGACAATGTATTTAACAGACCTTTAAAAATGTAAAAAAGCTAAACTTTTGTAAGCAAAGGAACTCATGTCTCCCGTCGTGGCGCCCTCTCTCGGGCTCCCCCGTAGATTAACCATGTTTTGTTTTCATTCTCCATCTTGCTTTAGATTACCATCCTTACCCCTTCATTCATGAAATTAATTTTTGAAACAGACATTTTAGTCTAAATTTAGGTTGTTTAATTTTGCTTATAAAAGAGGTATATATATATATATATATATATATATATATATATATATATATAAAAAATAAAAAAATAGATTAAATATTATAGTTTTGTTCTTTGAAGTTAACTCCTTTTTCAGTTAAACTTCTCATTAGGGCTTTTCCCAACATAAAAATATTTTCGCTATTTTTTTTAAATACTTATCTTTATTAAAGTGATATTTATTAAGGCACTACTATTAATATTGGAATAATAAGCACAATATCATTCCATTTGGTAAGCAATTTCAATGTAAAATTTTGTGAGCACTTGAATATGTTATTTTAACAATGGCTCGGTTAGTAAATTAGATCGATAGAAATAGATTAAAAGGATTTTTTGAGTAAAACTGAAATTAAAAAAAAAGGCATTTTTGTGAACCCATTGGTTTTGTAAGTGTACTAATTTTTGAAGCACTGTGTTTCAATTGATATTTCTTTTATAAATTTAATTATGAGAATAGAATCACATATGTAATATTTGTGTATGAGTAATAAATATTTTAATTTGTATATTTATCCTCTGTGACACATTAAAATGGGAATTCTGCATAATTTGTAACCCAAAGTCATGCTGTATTTCATTTTAGTAGAGATTACTTACAACGTATTTCAGAATACACAATTATCTTTCCCTTATTCATAATTAAAAAGGTTTAAAAATGTTAACTATTCATTGCAATATTTATTCAATATGAATTTAAATACTAAATACATTTAATAAAAATAAAAATAAAATTAAGTAAAATTAAAAATTACTTAAAATTAAATAAAAATAAAATTAAATTTTAAGAAATGATTACATAAACTGTAAAATCTTAAAATTTGCACAGTTCTAGAAGAAATACCAGAGACATAAATTAAGTTATTGTACAAAAACAATACAACTTACCGACATCTCAAGGCTGTGGATTCTCTTTTCCGCATTAAGCGGCTGGAAGATTTTCATGGTAGTCGATGTCAATATATACATATATATATATAACTGCGCACATATTTATGTTTTTGTGTGTGCGTAAGCAAATGGAACCTAAAATATATGCTATTTTTAGGAGATGTTTTATTTTACTAAATATTTTATCAATAATTCGATGATTTAAAATTCTTGCAATTGAATACCTGTCTACAAATTATAAGCTTGATCTTTTTACATATTCAAACAATATAAGAATTTTTTGGAAATTTTACTTATCACTAACAGCTACTGATAATTATTTGTATAAAGCTAACTGGTCATGTCATCCCCTTCTATACATTTTAGGAATCTAAGTTTAAACTAAAAACTTGCCAATCAAGGTCTTGATTCTTCTCTTATTCAGTCATTTTTAGTTGGATGACTGAATTTCTTGCTGAATTTGAACCTCTTGAAAAATCCAAGTGAAATATATGAAATGTTGGTAAATTATAATTGGTAATAGCTGAATCTTTTTTTTTTCTGCTAACACGTAGTAATTCCAATTTGCAATAATACACAAAGATTCTTCATTTCCTCAGCTGCCTAAAACTATTACTGTTCTAAAAATTGATGAAGTTGAAAAATTGCTTAAGCAATCATTTGGGGAGAAAAATATATTTCTTACGGTATAAATGGAGTGTAGTTCATAAAATGAATATATTTTTTGCAAGTCTTGTTCCAGTTCTTGAGCTTTTTATATGTTTTTTTTTTTTTTTTTTTTTTTTTTTTTTTTACCAATCTTTATATTATTTTTAATAATCGATGTTTTCCTTTACTTTTGAAAGAACAAAAGTTCTAATTCGAAATTTCATTTGACTAAGCTATTGCATTGACTATAATTTTATTTGTCTGTAGGGTTATGTGAGATGCAGTTAAGTCGATTTTTATTATAATCGAAAAAAAAAACAGTCATAGATGATTGGTCATTTCTTCGATATCAAATCTCTCATATTTTCTATAAAAATCCATTTTAATTGAAGGTTAGTGAATAGAAGTTTAGAACACTTAAAGCTATTCATTATTCTACACTTCATAATTTTCTTAACCCTTAAAAAACTAAATTTTTATATTCAGATAATTGAATTTTTTCAAAGAGACTGCTTAGTTTGAATGTTCTTTATAATTTTCATTGCATTTTTTAATGCAAATTTATAGTTCATAGATGGTTTTGAAGGAACAATTATAAAAATTTTAAAAACAAAAAATGTTTTACAAAATTTAAGCTGTCTTACATTTATGTAACAGTAAAGTTTACTTGAAACTTATTCCTATTTTCTTCGTTTAATGATTTATTTGAGAATTTTGTTTTAATGTTTTAATGATTTCAAATATTTAATTTCATGGAGTGTATTATTTAAATGAATTATTTTTAGGTGATATATAACTCGAAGAGCCCTTTTTTATATCTTTTGTAGAATTTAGAACACATTTATATATTTTTTTATTTTATCTGTAATATAGAAATATATATGTTTGAACTGATTATTGTTGAACCTAATATTTACTCAATAATTTTTCAATTATTTATACAATAACCTGTAATATTTCAATTCAATATCTATTTACAGTAAATTTAAACATTTGAGTTTATTGATATTTTGTGTAACTTAAAAAAGTCTAATTGTATCAGAGTGTAATAATTTATAATACTTGCAATTCTGAAATATTAAAAAATGTAATAAAGGTAAACAAATGCACCCATTTTAGAAGATTATATTAAATATTCAAAAAATTATTGAAACAGAGTAACTTCAGAAATTTAGATGAGTTAACAATTTAAAAATCAATTCAGCTTGTATTTCAGATTCGAAAATGCAAAACTAAAAAAATACAGTTTCGTTTTCTTATTAACTAAAAGTATTGCTTATATTTTTAATATTAATAAACTCTTGTCCTTAATGAAAAACTAAAAATATCAATTTTTATATCTATTTATGTAGAGTGCGAGCTACTGTTGACTAAAGGCAAGAATATTTGTAAAAAAAAAATATTTATTTTAAATATTTTAATACGAGTCCTTGAACCACAAGTTTGATACATTAATGAGCTATGGTTTGCTTTTCTGTCATTCAAAATTAACTATTTCCAATAATAACTTGTATTTTCTCAAATTTTAAAATGTAAATTAGTATACTCGCAAATTTTTAATTACCTAACTTCTGGGAATTCTTTTTAATCTCTTGAAAAGAAAATGTATAGAAATCTCACGTAATAATTTTAAATAAAAAATTCAAAAGTATATTTATTTCTTGATATTTTTTCTTACTTATTATTATTAAAATTTCAAATTTTTTGTTACTGTACACTCAACAAATACGTCTTGCCAAAACTTCAAAATTAAAAGTAGTATTCAGTGAAGAAATGTGGAAACAACTGAAAAAAATATCTCATCCATTTTTGAAATAGAAATATATATTTATATTAATAATTTAATTATTTTTAAATCTGAATCAAATCAATATATACCCTAGCACAATCTTTTATTGAATTAATTGTGAAACCATAACTTACATTTGTGATTCATGTAATTTATTTGTACATTTATTTATTTATTTTACACTGTACAAAAATAATTTAATTTAATTATTTCTATTTATTCCTGTTATTTTTCTATATCTCTAAAAATTCAATAATTCTGATGAATATTAAATCCCCTTATCTTCATTAAGAATACAGCTTTTATATGTAATAATCACAAGCTTTACCTTACAAAATTTTGAGTTATCAACATACTATAAAGTTTATTACTGATATATATTAAAATTATATTAATTAAAGTCATTTTATTGAACTTATAAAACACATTAAAATACATACATTTATTTCAGAATTCTCATTCGACACAGAATCTCAAAAAAATATCGTCTTTCAAATTTAAAAATACTATAAAACTTACTTTTATAATACTTTAAAATACTTCAAACACAAGTAAAGAGAGAACTATGAATTGAATATAAAATAAAAAAAATTAAAAATAATAACAAAACAATTTATTATTATAAAATATTAAAAAAGTTGAAGTTGATCTACATCTGATTTCATAATTTGATTATAATTTAAAATATTAGTGGAAGTAGGCATTTAAAATTTCATTGTATCATATTTTAGTATTAATTTATATGCATTTCGAATAAAACTATCGTTTTCTACAATATATATTTAAAGAACCTAACTATCATGGGTTAATTTGATAGATATATTGAAACGATTTTTTTGACACTTTATATATTAGTTTGGAGAAAACGTTATCCATTATTTTTTCGGTAAACGTCTGTAGTGATCGCAATCTTGTGAGGTATCTATCAAACAATTTCAAATTTATGTTTATTGGAAAAGTGACATTTGACATTAAAATATTCTCTTACGGTTTTTTGTTGGATTAATTCAGTTATGAGTACAAGGTTTTAAAAATAGAAGACAACAAACAGAAAATTCGATACATTTTTGTTTTTCTTTTATAATGGCGAAAATGCTAACCAGGTGGCTAAAATTGTGAAATGTGATTATCGTCCTATATTTGACTATAACAACCAGTTACGCACAATTTTGGTTTCGTCGATTCCTTTCGCGTATTTTTGATGTTAGAGATGCACCACGCATGTGGATACAGCATCGTCGAAAATGTCTATAAAAGATAAAATTGATCGAAGTTAACCGCATGTCAGCAGTCGTAACGCGCAAGATATAAAAATCTACATGAAAGTTGTTTTAAACCTTTTTACAAAGCGAATCTTAAAGAAGTTACAAAAAGTTCACGTAAAAATAATGGATTTCTTTTTCCCAATCTAATATTTTAGTGAACCATACACCCTGGTCAGAAAGGAGTAAGCTCTGAAAAATCTTCAGCATCTAATTGCAATTCAGCAGATGTGCATTGAAAACAATAACACAATAATCTTTCTTCATTGTCCAAAAATAACTGAAATTGTATTCAGAATTAGTTTCGAAAGAGGTTATTACACCAAGAGAGGTTCGAAAGATTTATATATA
>JAPDSC010059616.1:36884-57757 GCA_026290005.1 Latrodectus geometricus
ATATATATATATATATATTATGTTTATTCAAAATCCGTTGAATATAATCAGTATATCATGTTGTACTCATTTTTTTTAAAAATTAATTTACATTAACTACACAAATTGCAGGAAAAGCATAGTAGAATACGTAACATTTATTCTACGTAAAATATAAATTTATTTCATGAAAGTTTTATTCTTGGAAAATATAAATTTCATTGAATTATGGCAAATGAAAAATAAGACTGACAGAAAGATTTCTTGCTAAAGGAAAGAAATTCATGAAAAGTACAAATGACCAGTGATTGAATTGGTTATCTTCAGGAAACATAGTGCTTAGACGATGGATGGTTTCATGGATTTTCCAATCTGAGAAAACGATGTTTCAGTAAAAATGGTCTTTCTATATAATTTGTTTTAAAATATGAAATATAAGACAGAGAAAAGAAATGGTTTGGTCATAAATAATGACATATACGGCAAAACGACAAATTTCTCGAAATATATTTCAATAAATTTTAATAACATATTCATTTGAATTTTAAATTTTATTAGATGTTTTTAACAATAATAATTTAATAATGAATATATAATCAGTATAAACGTATATTTTGAAATAATTTGTAAAATTGTTTTGATTTGTGAAGAAAATCAGATGAGAAATGTTTTGGATTAAATCAATATTTTACTATGAGTTGTTAATGCGTATGCAAATAAATAATGAGTATTGCTTTATAAATAAATGAATATATGAATAAAGAATTGATTTTTAGAAATTGCTTTTTGTAATGTTAAGCATTTTTCTGTTGATAAAGAATAGTTTAAAAATGTATTTTTGCTATTAAATATTTTTATTTCAAAATACATGTATCATGGACCCAATAATATTCATTTATTGATAAATTTGTCCTACTTAAATTTTAGTTTTCTATATCAAATTAATTTTTTTTATTTAAAAGCAAGGAATTTATAACATTTTAGCGTGAGAATTATATAAACTACAGATTTCCTTTTTTATAATATCATTCTTTGTCTCAGTAAGTAATCGTAAAATATTTTAATTAAAGTTTTCGTAAAGTTGCTTCGTCATATTTTTTCTTATGACCTTTTGCAGTGCATCGTCAATATTTTGCCAGTTGAAATAAAATTGTGGACATGTTAATGCGATATCTTTTTTTATTTCAAAGTAGATGATAACCTATATTATTTATCTCTCTGTGAAAATTCATTGATATAATTTTATTGCCAATAATAAATTTATAACGCTCTTTAAAATTTTTACAAAAGAAGATATTTACATATACACCACCATTCATGAATGCACATCATATTAATAAAGAATTTATAAAGGAGGAAAAAACTTATTTTTTTATAATTTAATCTTTCAATTTATTTTAAATCAGAAAATACCTAAATGTGTCTGTCCTTTAAAATCATGTATTAGCAATTTAGTTATGATTGTTATGTATTTATATATATATATATATATATATATATATATATATTTTTTTTTTTTTTTAATTGAAATTATTTTCTGTATTTCAGAAAAGACTGTCTAATGCCTTTCAAAAGAACCTTTGTTTGTCTACTGCATCTTTGCTTTTAGAAAAGATTTTTTTCCTGATATCTAAACCTTTATTCGCAAAAGAAAAATCTCGGAACCACATATCACAAAGGAAGAATCTATTCCCAAATAAACACCCTGACAAACAAGTATGCAGAAAAGTGAAGCGCAACGCCTACATCAGTGCTTAACAACGACTTAAATTGAATTTGAGAACATTCGTGATTTCTAAATTTCATTCTTAACATTCAACCAAAGCTAACCTACATAAAAGCAATCTTAATATCACTGTATCTTAATGGCCAAAGAGTTTTATATAGCATTTTAACAAAAACCAAATAATAGCCTTTGGAAAATATTTGAATGATTTTACGGAGTATTAATGATTCACAAGTAAAAGAACGCTGAAAACTCCCATGTACTCACCTTAACTATCATGCATGCACAAAGCTGAAACGAAAAATATATTTTCCGTTATTTCAAAGCGGCTAGGAGCGAATGTGCACTCCATCATAAATAGGGGGTTAGAAATGCATAAACAACACACAATAAAATCAATACTCCATTTTGCTTTTCGCATTCGCGCTCATCTTTATTTTTACAGCAACTATTTACAGCTTCCAAACCACACTACATTCACTACATGACAAAGACTTTCAAAGTTCTTGACAAAGACTTTTACAGTTCAAAGTTATGCCACTTAGGCTTTGAAATGCACCTGCAACAAAAACACAGCGCCATCTCTTGGCATTAATTATTATTTCTAGGCATTGTAACACACTGGGGCCCCATGACCACGTCATCAAGAACCATAATCACAAATTATAATTTTAACACAATTATGCAAAAAAAACACAAAATATAAACCAATGATACACAAATTATTACTTATAAAATTTAAAACTTAAAATGAGTAAAACAAATAAATCAATTGTCATTTACAGGAAGTTTGACCAGTTTATGTATTGGCCTTTTAAATTCAACTGATGCAGTTTTTAAAACCACTGCTCTTACTCTATTATCAGTACCCTTGTAAACCTCAATTACTCTTGTCATTTTCCACTTAAGTGGGGGCAAATTATCATCCTTGATCAACACTAAATCGTTTACACATAAATTTTCAGATGAAAATTTCCATTTGTTGCGCACTTGCAACTGCGTAAGGTAGTCCTTAGACCAAGATTTCCAAAATGATTGTGAAATCTGAGTCACTAATTTCCACCGCTCACGAATGGGAATTTTCTTGTTTGTTTTATCAGGTTCAGGAACACTTAATAATTCTGAACCAATCAGAAAATGACCCAGAGTAAAGATTGAGAAATCACTTGGGTCCTCGGAAACAGCAACTAAAGGACGAGAATTCAGCACTGCTTCGATTTCTGCTAAAATTGTAGAAAATTCTTCTTGTGAAAGAATCTGAGATCCTATAACACGTCTCATGTGAAATTTCATAGATTTAATGGCTGCCTCCCAAAGGCCTCCGAAGTGGGGGGCAGATGGCACATTCATGGTCCATTTCACACTTTCATCGGTCAAATGTCTACCGACCGTTTCCTTTGCAGAAGACTTTAAATAATTTTTTGCACCGATATAATTAGTTCCACAATCACTGAAGATTTCAGATGGTATACCTCGCCGTGCTATGAATCTTTTTAGTGCTGCGATGCAAGAATCGGCACTCAAATCACTAACAAGCTCGAAGTGAACTGCCTTAGTACAAAAACACACGAACACGCAATCATACATTTTCGATGGTTTCACACATCTACCACGCCGATGACTTATCAAGAATGGTCCGGCAAAGTCCGTACCACATTTTAGGAATGCTCTTCCTGGATTTACTCTAGAAGATGGTAAATCTGCCATCATTTGTTTTGAAAATTCACAGCGAAATCGCGCACATGTAACACAGTTTCTGATTTCTTTCCGAATAACAGATTTTGCTCCTACAATCCAATAAACTTGCTTCATAGCAGAGTTTATTAATTGCACGCCTCCATGCAAGTACTTCAGATGATAAAAGTTCACTAATAGTCGTGTTACTGGATGATATTTGTGTGGAATAATAGGAAATTTCACAGACTCTGGCAAACTGGAATTCCTCAAACGTCCGCCAACTCTAAGCAAAAAGAACTTAATGAAATTAAAGTGTTGTTTCTTATCACCTTAGCCTTTTCTAAATCAGCTATTTCTTTCACAAAATTAGTTCTTTGCACTCGCTTGATTATGAAATCATGCGACTTTTTCAATTCGGTTGTCTGTAAAAACGGAGTTGACATTGATAATAAATCACAAACACCATTCAAAAACCCTCTGCAATTTACTCCAAACTGAAAACCTATTCTAAAGTTCTTGTACAAACTCTAATTTAACAACAAAACTTCCCACCGTATCCTGCCTTTGTTCTTTCAACACTTCGGTACTTGCTACCTCTGCAGAAGCTTTCACCATCTGTTTAGGCCAATTATCTTTACTCATTCTAAGCCAAACTAGACCTAACCACCATTTCTCATTTTGAACCAAATTCTCAGCCGAAATACCTCTTGTTAACAAACCAGCCGGGTTATCTTCCGTTGGGCAATAATTCCAATCACTCGGACTTGACCTTTCCTGAATCTCTACAGCCCTATTGCTAACAAATTGTTTCCATCTCTTCGCGGAGCCCTTAATCCATACAATGCAATTGTAGAATCACTCCAAAACGTTACTCTTCCAATTTTATCCTTAAAAATATTCTTAATATAATGTCCGACTCTAGCACCTATTACGAGTCCCATCAATTCCAAGCGCGGCACTGTCATTTTCTTTAACGGTGCTACTCTACTCTTTGGCATAATAAATCACACTCTATAATTTTCGCTATTATCACAATATCCAAAATAAACAATTGCTCCATATGCACTTAATGAAGCGTCGCAAAACACATGACCTTCCACTTGTTCATTTTTACAATCCAGCAAACAATATCTTGGAATAATTACATCACATAATTTCTCAGTTTCCTTACACCACTTAACCCATTTTTCTCGCAAATCATCTGGTAACTCTTGGTCCCAATCACAGCCTCTTTCCCAAATTTCCTGTAGCAACAACTTAATTCGAACAACAAATGGCGAAATCAAGCCCATAGGATAGAAAATCCGTGCTGCAGTTTGCAGAACACATCTTTTGCTATTTCGCGATGTTTCCCACGAGTCAAACAAACCTCTAACCTCTAACGACAGCTTATCTTTCTCAGGACACCAATTCAAACCTAAAACCTTCAACCGCTGAACACCCACTATCACTCCATCACTAAATCCTTTCTCCTTCCATAGTTTCTCTAACTCTTTACTATTAGACCTTAATTTTCTTAAATTAAATCCACCGCTTTTTAATATCGTTACAGCATCCGACGACAACTCAAACGACTCACTAACATCACGTCCACCAAAAAACAAATCATCCACATACAGCGCTTCATTTAACATTTCAAATGTCTTAGGATTGCTCTTTTCAAAATTTTTAATATGATGTTTTATAGTAGCACTCAAAATAAAAGGAGAAATTTTACAACCGAAAGGTAATCTTTTAATTCTCATGATCCTATAATCTTGATTGGGATTATCCGAAAACCAAAGAAATTTTAAGAATTTTCTATCTCTTTCAGAAATTCCTATCTTCAAAAATGCTTTCTCTATGTCAGCATTAAACGCTATTTTGTTTTTGCGAAAATTTAGAATAATATCAAGAATATTGGGATTTAAATTTGGGCCAGTTTCTAAACATTCATTCAAAGACAAATTATTTTTCGATTTTGAGCTTCAATTAAACACTATTCGAACTTTTGTTGTTTGTTTATCTTCTCTAACAACCGCTCTATGTGGCATAAAATACTCCCGTTGATTCCTCTCACATTCTTCAATAATCCCATTTTTTAATTGATCATTAATAATTTCTTTATACTCATTAGCAACCTAATTGTTTTTGTAAAACTCTTTTCCAACTCATCAAATCTTTTTTTCGCCAAAAAGAAATTATTCTCCAAATCATCACAACTGAATTTCCACAATAAATCAGTTTCATATCTCCCATTGACAAATTTTAAATTTCTTTCAAATTAGTCTATTAAAGCTTTGTCCACTGTATTTAATTCCTCATTCTCTTTAATTCCTAAAGTCTCTAGATCCCATAAGACTTGAACATGGAAAATAGCCACATAAAAATTAGCCGACACTGAATTTCTAACAATAGATTTATAACTTTGTTGACTTACTTGTATCGTGAATCCAAAAATAGTAGGTACACAAGTAATTGCATCATTTATCCTTTCGAAAGAATTTGTTTTTATAACCTGCCAAAACACATCAGCCCCAAGAAGAATTTCAATATTTATATTACTCTCACAACAGTCCGCTAAAGGCAACACACGCTTATTCATTATATTTTGTGCCTCAACATTCGGAATCGGAACACTTGCCCCACTTATAGTATCAGAGACTAACACTTCAATTTGAATAAATTGATTAGGATTATGCCTATCAGTTAATTTTAATTCTACATCTTGATATGTTTTCTCAATAGGGTTAACTGAACCAAAGGAAAAAACAGACAATTTTCCATCTCTGATTGATTTTAATTTTAAACAGTATGCTACAGATTTAGTACACCAACTACGTTCGGATCCATTATCACATGAAATCCTCGCTAATTTATTTATTTTAGCTTTACTATCCAGACTACTTGCATAAGCACTGCAAGTCAGCAATAGCGCAGCTGGCGTTTGAGACCTTGACACCGAGGAATTACACTGAGTGGCGTCAGCCCTTTCTTTAACTGGAGCAGTTTTGCTTTCTCGCTTAAAATGAATCATTTGATTATGTGGTTTTGAACAAATGTAAGAGCTCTTATATTTGCAATACATAGCACTGCAATCTGGAGAAAAACACTTATAACACAGATTATTTTTCTTTACGTAATTAACACGATCATTTACTGATAATTTTTTGAAACTGGGACAAAAATATAAAGTATGAGTTTCATCTGAATTACACAAGATGCATTTATGATTTTTTACTCTAGACAGATATACATTTGAAACACTTTTCGAATTGTAATTTCGATATTTATTCTCATAATTACTCTCACTTCTCTTATTAACTGAAAACGATTTGGTAAATGAAGATTCTGGTTTTTGTTTACCCTTCGAAGTCAAATATACAGGGTGCTTCAAAAAAATGTATACACACTATAAACTATTGTAGTTTTCCCGCTCTACAAGGCTAATGTTATATTTCTTCGCCAGGTGCCAGCATAATCGTACCTCTATGTTATATTATCAGTTGGAATTTGTAATATCAACATGGGGGACGTACGTTTGAGTTTTGAAGAACGTAAGCAGGTTATTAAGTGGTACTGGAAGTTTGAGAATGTAAATGAAGTTCAAAGACAGTGGAGAAGGGAGTATGATACAGAACCACCTTCAAGATTAACAATTACACGCATACGAGACAAATTCGAAGTTCATGGAACAGTGTGTGATGTGCATAAAGGTCATTCAGGTCGGTCTCGAATTGTATTGATGCTGCAGGTCACCAATTTGAACAGTATTAACATTTGTTATTTATGTTTCATTTACATTGGACTTTCAGCTTACTATTTTCCTGAAATTTAACTTTGTAGAACGGTAAATAAATTTTCTATGGAAGTTCAAAGTGTGTATACATTTTTAAAGCACCCTGTATATCGCATTCTCTACCTAAGTTCAGAGGTTCGAACCACAATTCGCCCTGTATAACAGCTATATGCATCTTAAGATCCCGATCAAGTTCATTGAAAATTTCATCTGATACCATAAGCTCGCATAACGATTTAAAATTATTCACATTTCTTAATTGGCAATAATACTCGAAATTTGCGCTCAATCTGGAAGCAAATTGTACAAAATTTTCAGAATGCGATTTATGAGCAGACCGAAAACAATCCAAACATTCCTGAGGGGTTGGCTGAAACTCTCGTAAAATAATAGATTTAAGTTTATCATAATTATTAATATCTTCCTCTTTTACATAAACCGTTATATTAGTAACTTTTCCCCCCAAAATATTTAACAAAATTTCGGCTTTCAAATCTTCCGGAACGTTTTTCTTTCTGAAATTTCAATGGATTGAAAAAAAAGATAAAATGACTCAGCTTTAGTTGGTATTGTAATAGTTAATGTTTATACACTTTTTATTAAATTCTCTATGTTTCGATTTGAAATATCTGTTTCAAACTTGTCACTTTGAGGTGTTTCTTTTCTAATATTAGCTAACTCTAATTCCGCTTGAATCTGAGATAGTTTTATTTTCTCTAGCTCAAGCTTAATTTCACTTTCAGATTTTTCCCGCTCAGATTTTATATTCTTATCCTCAAGAATATTATTAATTATACTTTGCACAAATTCATTATCACTTTTATAGATATCTGAATTTTCAATTAAATTTTTTAGATCAATAACTTTCGCACTACTTTGAACACTTAAGCCCAACACTTCTGCTACGAGTTTTAACTCGTCTTTTTTTAACGATTTAATATTACTAATTTTAATACAAAGAGCAACCCGAGAACAAATCAACAATAAAAATACAAAAATTATTAATACAAATATCACTTCAAATTCAACCAATTAACTATCATGATTTCACAAATGAAAACAAAATTACTACTCACCACAATTCTTATAAACCGAAAGTATCGAATACATCACACACTACTCAAAATCAACATGTGTGACTTTTACCAACACCTGACCCTTTACCCAGCCCACTTCTGACACCAAAAAATGTACACTCCATCATAAATAAGGTGTTACAAATGCATGAACAACACACAATAAAATCAATACTCCATTTTGCTTTTCGCATTCGCGCTCATCATTATTTATACAACAACTATTTACAGCTTCCAAACCACACTACGTTCACCACATGACAAAGACTTATACAGTTCAAGGTTATGCCACTTAGGCTTTGCAATGCACCTGCAACAAAAACACAGCGCCATCTCTTGGCATTAATTATTATTTCTAGGAATTCTAACAGCGAACATAGTAACTTTTGCTCTGAAAAGTTTCTTCCAACTTTTAGGCTACAGTGACCTACAAATAAAACTAACCAGTTTTATAAGGTAGTCACTGTAGCCTTACCTTTTTCTCAAATAAACTTGCTAAGAAAAATAATCTTTTTAAAATTTTCAGTAACAGCTTGCATTTGAATTTTTTTGTTATTGAAAAACCAATTGTACTACATTCTCATAAATACAACACAAGTAGTACATAGAAATTAGTACTTAATTACATTTCATCATTTTTATTAGTCTGCAGCAAAAATATTTTTATTCAATTCATTTAATATAATTGTCCATTATTACTTATAATTATTGAAAACCAAATACATTGGAAATAATTAAAAGGCAAATTTTGAATAGTAAGTTCGGGTTGGTTAAGCACACTGCATATTTATCCCATGATTACATTATAATTTACAAATTTTATTAAAACAATTTATATTTTCGTAGATAATATCACATATATAGTATATTTCTTATTTTTGAAAACAGTAAATTTCAAACTGAATATACTTTGTGTTGCTTATAAAATATCTCTTTTTCCTTTTCTCGATTTCATTTCTTATATGCAAAATTCTCTTTTTTTGGCCGGCTGTCGTTTTGAATGAAAGACGACCATTTCAAGAAAAGCGGTGATTTTCGACTAGGATATTTTCCCGGTTAAGATAAAATGGCCTTGACATGGCTTCAGATGTATAGGACATGACAAGCGTTTCAAGGAGTAGGTAAAAATACAAATTCCGTGCAGAACCACATTTACAAAAACCATTTGCCTTCAGAAAAGAAGTTTCTGTATTTTTTAGCAAGTCAGATGAATAGATTTTGACATAGAGTTTGAGAAGAAACTGTTTTCATTATTAAAAATAAAAGTACAAGCAATTTTAATTGCTTCTCGTGACTTATATGAATGACTTACTATTGATAAAACTATATATTGAATTAGTTTTATAATAATTTGAAATAGTAATGAACTTAAAAATAAGTTCTTTTATCATTCTAAAAACTTTTTTAAAAGATGTTTTTTTTAGTAGCTTTGAAACATTAGGAGTACATTCTTTATATATTATTATATACTTTAAATTTAAAACGTCTTTTTTCAAGACAACGTATTTGAAATTTTTTTTAATATTATATATTAAAGCAAATTGCAAAAACTTGTAAAGTACGTATCTTTATTTAAGGAGAAAAAAACTGCATTTTCTATTAAATTTATAGGAGATGCATTTTAATTTACATCTCTGTATACATATATGCAATATAAAGAAATTTTAATACGGATATTTTTTTTCTATTAAGGAATTGTAAGTTATTGTTTTTCTGAATAAATTTTACTTATGATGACCCGCAAAAACCTAATTTTATTCATACTATGATTTTTAAAGTAGTAAATATTTACTAAAAATCCATAAAATTTATTAAAAAATATAATTTAATGAAGGTTATAAAATAAAATGGAGAAAAACCGAAGAGACATGTTCTTCAATTTCGTTTTAGTCAGGAATGTAAATGAAAAATTTTATACAGAGTAATCATAGAATTTGTAGGCCATGCATAAATATTATTGTTTATTTAGCTGTCATATTTTCTAAAAAAAAATATTGTTAAATAAATTAATCAATGAGAATCAAAACCGAAGAAATATAATTTTTTAGAATTGATTAATTAAATACAAATGTGATCATCAGCGAATATGAAAAATTCTTTAAAAATTATGATTTTCAGTTCAAGCAATTTTTTAAATATAATTAAGAAACCATTCCATTATAAATAACATTTCCCTAAAAATTTTCACCTTTTTTTTTTTTTTTTTTTTTTTTTTTTTTTTTTTTTTTTTTTTTTTAAATCTACACTGCTAGCCACCCAAATTGCAACACCAAGAAGAAAAAAGGTATGTTGCCCAAGTATCAAATGAATAAATTTATGGACTTCTGTGACGTGTGGTTCCTACTGAAATCAGTAGCCATTGTTGGAGATCACCACTGCCGCATACCTCGGGATTGATTCAAAGAGATTTTGAATATGTATTTGGAGTACAGCAGACCAAGCAGTTTCCCCACGTTGCCAAATTTAGCCTGGTGTGGCAGCTGAGGATATCATCTGGACCAATATTTGAGCAACAATGGACAGCATGTTTCCTACCAGATAAATATCCGGAGTGAGAGCCGGCATGGAAAGCTATTAAATATAGCAATTGATAAAGAATCATTGGATAATGCATGGCACGTGTGGTTGGGTATTATACTGTTGAAATATGGCTGTGGACTGGCCCTGAATGTAAGTAAGGACAACAGGCTGCAACATCTCCGAGATGTAGCGATGGCTGTTTAATGTATTGGCTATGCGTACTGGAGGAGTGGGAGAATAATGTCCAATATCGCCCCCTTTCATAATATCTAGTGCAGAACCAGTGTGGGGGCATGTAACGCAGCTGTTCAGCATTCTCTCTCCCTGGTGTCTCTAAACTGAAATGCGACAATCGTGGTACTATAAATAAAAGCGTGACTCGTGAGTAAATGCAATTTCATGCTATTCTGCCTCCCACATCCTTCTTTCATTGCACTGTTGGCGATGGAGAAGTCTGTGGTTCTGCGTCAAGGGTAGAGAAATCAATGGACGTCTTGCGGGCAAACTACTCTTCTGTAAGTGACGTCAAAGGGTACGAGCAAACAATAAATGTGAAGTTTATTTTTTCAAATGCCAGCCAAGCTGGCAAAATGAGGTGCGCTGTTCCACTTTTCCATACGAACAATAATTTGGTGTTGAGTGCAACATCCTAAGGTTGCTCCCCTTTATAGTGTAGGCAAACATTCATCCTTCGTTCATACAAGAAAAAGGCAGGAAATAGAGAGAGAAAGTACTTCTCTGTGATGGGCGGCGGATGATGCGTTACAGACTGAATGTGATGTACTATGGTTCGTGATGTAGCTCAGTGATCCGTCACTATCATGCACATTATTTGCCTGTCATCACGTGAAGTGGTACACTGAGCTGGCTGTGATCGAACACACGGGTTCGTCGTACCCTCCTGCATCTAACGATTACATATGCTCTTTACAGTTATTTGGTTTCATCCAACACGATTACCAAATTTTTTGAAAGATAAACCATAAGATAGATAGGCCACTATCCTTCCTCTGTCGAAGTCGGATACTTGATCAAAAAATGATCGCTGTTTTCGATAAAACATAATTGATCTTTTTTTGAAAAAAATACAAGAAAAACTCAATTCCTAAATTGGAATCGTCGAAATCTCGAAGCCTTAAATATGGCTTTGAAGTGGCGCTGGGATGTGCGTTTGCGCTGTAATTCTAATCATTTTGTATCTCACCCCAACTAATTCATGTTTTAAATTTCATGTTATTTGCATACTTCCAACAGGGCATTGCATTTATGGTGACCAGCAACATTGTATAATATTAATACAAATATTAATATTTACACAAAGTATAATATTAATACATATTTTCATAGATTTTTAAAATTAAAAAAATAATACCTAAATGCCATTATGAAAATGAAATTGCATAGCCAAAATACATACCTGAGCAAAAATTTTATTTTTACATTTAAATCTTGGTAAACTAATTCATTAAATATTTGCTATAAAATTGTAATTTTATTTTCACTTAATAAAAATCCTTCTTTAAAAAATATTCTTGAAAATGAATATCGAAATGCTCACATTATTAATAATTTTTTAGAATTGATTTGCTACTGTAAATTCGAGGTTATTTTTTTATATATATATATTCATGTCATTTTAAAAACAGTTATGAGAAAAGTGTGTATTCTTATCTTAAGATTAGCAGAAAAAGTGTGCAAATGTTTTCAAAGGTTTTCATCAATTATGTGATACACATAATATTATATTTGATTAACAAAACAATATAGGCCTAGAATTTCAAGTTGTCTATAAACATAAATAAAAATATTGAATATGAAGTAGGCGAAAGCTTTTATAGTATAACGATGAAATGAAAAAACAAGATATTCTATGGTAATGATGGCTTTCTCAAATATGAAACGCCCTAAAATTTATTTAATTCTTAAATTTTGACATTTCTTCCGGATTTCAAAGGATTGTTTCCTTTTTTAAAAGAGCTTATTGCTATTATAATATTTAATTTTTCATAATAATCACTTTTTTACAAATTGGATGGCGAGGGATCGTACGTCCTGACCACTTACATGCTCCCCCTCTAGCATTTTAAACTTTAAAATTTTAAACTTTTTTAATCTTTTGAAATCTTAAAATTTCAATTGTTTTATGTTGGTTTTTACCTTTTTTTTTCTTTGGCTGTTATTTAAATGTGTTTGCGAGTGGCCAGATGTTGATGCATTGGGTTCTATTTAGCCATATGTAACAACAAAAACAATTTTTACAAGCTCAAAATATTAATAAATGTCTATAATTATGTATATTTTTTAAGCTTTCCTCTACAAATAATCAATAACTTTAGGAACTTCTTAAGCTGATAGATCAGCTATCTTCAAATAGCAATTTTTATGTAATTGTATCTTAATTGGTGTAATGCATTATAGTACCAATAAGTAAATTTTTGTTATCACTTATATTTCTGTTTACATTAGGTGCAGCCATACAATATTTATTATAAAATAAAATGTTTTACGTAAGAACAAAATTCACTGTTTGTCACTCGAACTACAATTCCGTGAAAGAAATATACAAATCATGTGAAATTTGCATCCCTTGCAATGAAATATGTAAATAATAACCATCGCATTACATACGCATGTCACGATGACATTTAGTGCTACTAGCAAAGGTTGGACACAAAGAAATGAAAAGGATATTTTTCTTTAAATAATTTAATTATTATTGTATTAAATATCAATCAAGCATTTTTTTGAGTTCGAACTAGTAGTAATAGTAGCATATAGATATCGTGGATTAACCTTCACACTTGATCCTTAACCTTCACCGTGAGTGAAACTGAGAAAATAAGATGTGGGTCTATAACCTCTATATAGAGGAGGAAAGCAGGACCAACTAAAATCATTGTACCATTCTCGTTTCCCTCTTGCACATGATGATAAGCATATTGTGATCATTACAGTGATGGAACACTCAGCTAAATATGGAAACATAGCACAACAGATGATGTGTGTCACGCATCATTAGATGTCTAACATCTAGATTTAAATTTTATTCTACTCACTACAGCCATTATCCATTCGATTCCAAGCAAACTCTACTCATTATACAAAAACAAAGAGGAAGCTACCGATACACTTAATATATTTTGCGTGTGTTCCTAATACAGAAATTAATTTCAATCAGTATTGGATTTAAAATTTACTTAATCATTCATTCAGTACTAGTAACAACCTATAACATCTTTATATTAAATATATATATATATATATATATATATATATATATATATATAATAAAAGTATCCTCCTTATAAGAATTTCCCAAACTTACACGGAAAATTTTACTTACATTTTTCATAAAAAGTTGCTTGTGAAGAATTTCAAACCTAATTCTAGAACTTCAATAACAGATTTCAAACGTATTTTCTCAAATCATTACTTCAAATACACGCGTACGTTTTCGAAATTCGATTTAAGCAACAAAAAAATGTAATTACATGTAATCTCACATCTAAAAGATATATAAAAAAAATTAAATTTATCTTTTTGATAATTGACATCGAAATAATAGAATGAAATCCATTTTTCGCCAAGGAAGTATCTTTCAAATGTGTTTGTAAGCCATTTGTTTAAGAAGCTATAATTGAATTAAAATGTCAAACGCAGCCAATCTACGTTAGTTTAAACTTGTGATTGTAACAAGAGCCGCGTAAATTCGTCAGGGAGAATAGATGAAGGTTAAGTTCCATTCCAACTTAAATCATTACTAAAGACATATTTCCAGTTATTTCGCTTCTAACATTTTCTTTTACTTTTTAAGAAACATATTTGCACGTATCCCGTTTCTGCCATTAAACAGTAATTGGCAACTTAACGCCAATCGCAGTTCAGGAAACATCGGCCCATTTCCCTTCAAAAATTAGTTTCGGGGTTTTGAAGGCTGCGAATCTAAGTAATGCTCAGGTGTAATCTTTTTTCAATTACAGTCTTGTATCATCCGATGCTGTTCCATCCGTTTCCAGGTTGGCGATTTATTGGAAGCCAAGAAGAGAAAACGGGATTTTCAGTAAACGTATTTGAAAAAAGACGTTATTCAAATGAAGCGATTCACAATTCTCTCTCTATATTTTTATTCCACTGTTATTTATTATTTCTTCTACGTGCTCTGACATGAAAATTGTGTTATTAAATGATGAAATAAAATGAAAAGGAAGAAATAATTTAGGCCACATATAGTTTTATCATGATAAAAATTCTTTTGTTTTGATTTCCATTTTATGCCATTATTCCTAATACTTATTTTGAATAATTATATTATTCATATCTATAATTATTTCAAGAGCATATATTTTTAGAATAACTAATTAAATTAACTTAAATAATCGTAATAAATGTTTGTAATATTTAAGATACTTTGACTTGCAAGATGTTATTAAATGATTTTGAAATCTTATTGCTATATTCATTTCTACAAATATTAATTTATTTTCATTCAAAACGTATATAGTGTTAAAGAAAATTTTCAGAATATTAAATAAATTGTTGAATGAATTATTATAATTGCATTTTTGTAGTTTTTATTTGTTGAAACATTGTAGCAAGAAAAATTGTAGCATCGTTATACATGTTTTTAAATCTTGCTTTAACTAATCTTTGTAAACTATACTTCAAAAAGTACTTTTGTAAGTTGATATTTCAACTGTATTGCATACTTATACTGTATTCAACTGTATTGCATCAACTGTACACATACTTCTGTTTTTCTCTGTTAAAATTATTTTTAGTCTGGATAAAGTATATTGTTTTCAAAAAAATTTTATTCTTTCACAGACATTCTTACTTAATTACTTACAGTATTAATTAATTTAATTTTTCAGGAGTTATTTAAATGAAATATTATTACTACTTAAGACTCAATTTTTCTTTATGATTGATATTGTATAGATATTTTAATGAAACGTAAGACTTGATAAATTGAAATGTAAAAGCATTTCGATTTCGTTTTTATAGTTTTATTACTTTCGAATTCATATAGAAAATATATTTTTTTTTCTACTTTCGAATTGAATTCGTTTTATAGTTTTATTTAGTTAAACTGAATATTTAATGTCTCATTTGAGCAATGGTATTGAAAATAATAATTAAATTAATTTCATTTTCTTGAAACGAAGAATTTTTACTTACCAATATGAATACTTTTGATGAATGAAAATTCACTTAAAATTTCTTATCTTGTCAGAATTATCATGACAATTTAACGATTTCATTTGTTGATTGAAGTACATTGATATATCTCGAAATTCAGAGCATTAACTAAAAAATAATATTTCTATAAATTTCATGATTATGATAATTTCAATTAAAGTACAGTTACTTGAACTTTCAGCTAATAATGCAACTTAATTTTAAAAAATGCCTTAACACAAAAATAGGAGACATGGATGAATTAGTTTCCTTCAAAAAATGAAAGTCTTCTGAAAAGGATAAAGAGTATAGTAAGATTAGTTTCAGAATAATTTATTATATTTGTCAAGTAGATTATGAATGTTTATTTGCATTTTAAAAAACATTTAGCGACATAAGAAAATTATTTTATTCGAAAATATATATTTATAAAAAAAAATGAATATTTATGAAATGAAATTTTAAAATTCCATCAGCAAAAATGATGTTCCAGTAAAGAGTAAGTTAGTAATCACAGAATATCTAGTTGAAATCATAAATACTATTGCAAAACAACTATCAATAAATAAGTAAAATTAAAATATATTACACACGCACTATTAAAATGAATCTCAGTTATTAACATTGTAAAAGCATACTGAATATTATTTGAAATATCACTTCTAATATCGAATTTCATAAAATTATGATGTGGAACCTCTCGTTAAAAGTATAGATTTCTGCGATTAAATAAAGATATATTCTACATGATTTAGTTATTGTCTTCTCATTTCGTAGAGATAATCAGAATAAGAATGCAATCTTTGGGATTCCCACTACATTGTTTTTCATTAAGAATCAATAGTGATGACACTGTGCTGAATTTGGTAAAATTAAACAAAAGATAATCATTTGTATTTAGTTCATGCTTCATGATGTTACAGAGGTCCAGAAAGGATATAACGAAGAAAATAGTTGCATGTTTCAATCATTCTATTCTTTGTATTGGCATCCACAAAGTTCATTTTGGTACTAAACTGAAAATCCTCTACAAAGCTGTAAATAACTTTTCTCACACTATTTAGTTACGTTTTTGAAATAAGAAAGGCAACTGTTTTATATAGAGTTGTTTCGACCACATGGCAGCCTGGCTGATTTCATCTTGTGGACCAATGTTATTTTACATTATATATACATGCTTTCATGAATATTGCAGTAGCAAATATAATTTTTCAAAGCATACATTGAAGGGTAAATATAAACGCTGAAATTACATAGCAGTGTCTTTGGAAGTAAATAATAATACAGTATGCGATCACACAATAGTCTTATTAGTGATTGGAGACATCATTTAGAAGTTACTAAGGTTTTTTTTTTTATATTTTGCAGATTTGTCATAACATATAGCATAGTGTTCTTACAATTTGAATGCTTTGAGTTTGAATCTCTAATTAACCTAAAATTCATCTATTTAATTAAAAGGGACTTGGACACGTTAAGTCGTGAATGCAATGTCCTCCAAGCAAATCCATACAGCATAGTTTTGCCTCATAAATATTGAGGATTTTCTGCTTGGTCTTCTAAATTACACAGACAACAACGCAGCTTCTTCCATCAAATTGGTAGAGCGCAACTCTGCTCTAGTGCAGAGAAGTATGCTGGTGCAATAGCGACACTTGACATAACATTTTTGGTGAATTATGAATTATGCTATAGTATTCTCGATAATTTATCATGAATTGTTTTCACTTTGGACAGCCAAAAATTATTATATTTTTGAAAATATACATTATTGTGGCCTTAATGTTTTTTATCACATTTACAATTGTTCCTTTAGATTTGGGTGTAGTGATTTTTCTGTATGCTTATAGCTTTTTTTTTTCCCCTTCAGATTTGTTGAACGAGTATGGCTGAAAATTCAAGTCTTAAATGCAACATAAACTTGAATCTAACGAAACAAAATTGTATTTTCATCAATAAATCTTCATATTTTATTTCATAACAATACCATTTACCTTTTTGGAATCATTTTCTTATTGTTTTAATGATTGTTGAGTTTTGAATAATATCAAATAACAGATACTTATGTGCATTGGAAAATTGATGGATATTTTCAATCCTCTCTTACAATATTAATGACTGAATATGAATATTCTGTAATCTCTACAAGTTGATAGAAAATAATTTCATCAAAATCTTTAAATTTTACGTCATTAAACCTGAATTTTAGATTAATTATTTAGATTGCAGTTATAAAAGACATAGAAGTATATTTTGTTGATTGAGTAAAAAATGACTTAAGTCTAAAAATAATAAAATGAAATAAATTTGCTTTTTGTAATAAATTTTATCATAAACAACTCCAAAATAAAAGAAAATATAACAGATTTTTAAATAAACACACATTAGTTGACAAAAGTACTTAATGTTTGTCACAGGTAAAATGCAATATATTTATTACAAAAATGCAAATTAAGCTTAATTAAGGGGAACATTTTCTTTAATTTTTTTCTAATTATACGCTTTTAGGAATTACCACACCACAAATGCATATTTAATCAAGAAATGTTCTTAAAATTAATTTATTATATATTCTATAAGGTAATATGCATTCTTTGTTTTTTAAAGTACAGCTGGTAAATAAATTTATATTGAATTTGCAACCCATAAATTTTAACATTTCTTATAGATATTATTGTAAGCGTCGACATATTAACCATTATTTTATAGATCTATCCTGAAATTAAAATTGAAACAGCTGCTACACTAAAAAAATTCAAAATGTAAAAAGTTTTCAACCTTTTACAAAATGAGGGATAATATATGATATCCTGACTAAAATATAAATTGGATATTATTTCAGAATATTTTCTGTAGTTAGGATTTCTTATTTTTCGTTCGTTATGATAATGCTTTACATTCATTCACAGAAATATAAAAACGCAGTTCTTACTTAAAATATTTCTTTATTTGAAAAAAAAAAAAACATATATCGCATTGTGGCATACATAATGTGAATACAATGATGACATAAGGTCTAAAAGGTTTACGTATTAAAATACCATATTAAAATATGTTACCATATTAAAATTTTGAAAGTTAAAATACGTAATGACACGAAAAATACGATAGCAAAATTTTTAATATAAATTAAAAATTTCTCTCTTGTAAATATTATATTTATTAGCATACATATAAAAACACTATTTTCTCCACTTTTCTGTCTCCATTTTTCCTGGTCCCTTGCGTCTACATGATGAAATATTCATTTTTCATTGCTTCCATCTGGCTTTTCATAGTTACTTTCTATGCTTACAAAATGAAATTTTGTAGCTAGCATGCTCAAAACACCTCTTAATTCTTCTTTTTAACGGTCCGTGCTATTTCTTTTTTTTGCTTACATTCCAGAAAGCGTGTACTGAAATTTTGAATGAAATTTGTAAATTTTTCATTATAAAATAACTTTAAATATCATAAAATATTTTAAATTCTATTTACACATATCTGAAATTTAATGCTTAGAAATATATATTTCATGTTAATAATTTAATTATTTCAGTTTATTTAAAAAAAAAGAGTTCTATAATTCCAAGAATAATGTTTTTATCATATGTAAAATTAAGGTGTATCTATAAAGACAACTTTGAAATGTGATTGTCTGAAAACTTCAAATTCTCTTTTCGATTAGTTCTCAATTAAATTATGCCATTTCGGAAAGAATTCAGGGAAAACCTATAAACTGAGAGCGAAGAAAGTCATTACGGTTTCTTTTTCAAAAGGATGAAAAGCTTTTCTCTTTTTGGTAGAAAATAAACAGAGATTCTTCAAGATGATCTGAATGCTTCTCTCTTCCTCGTTTGCTTAAGAGAAAGCAATCTTAATTGAATTAACTTCAGTATTTGATCATCAAGCTATACCTTTTCTCCCCAGTTTAAATGCGAAACTTGATTTCCGCTTTTAATAAAAAAGAAACACATTTCATTAACTAAGTTTCTTTCTTATAGGCAACAACAATTTACTAAAAAGAAAGATAAAAGTATTTAGGTGAAATATATTTGTTGGAACCGAAGTTAAAATTTTTGTTAATTATTTAAAAAGAAATGTAAAAATGCAGTTTTTGAACCATACAAAAATAATTTGCTATATTTAATTTTCCTTCATATAAAATATGCCAAGAGTAATTTTTCAATGAAAGGCATCAATGAAATTAACTATTACTTTGATATATTTTAATCAATTCAAAATTCAAATATTAACTGTAATAAATGAAAAAAATAGTTTGTGATAATTTATTAAATTGTTAATTTGAAAGGCAATAGTAAAAATTTAATATTATTCTTATGTGTAACATATTAACTAGAACTTACTTTAGAAAATAAAACCTTTTTTTAAAAATTTTCTTCTAAAATTTTATCTTTGTTAGAAAAGGAATAGTTTATTTTGAAGACTGTAATTGGAATTAAACATTTGAAGAAAATTTAACCGGAAAGTCATGATATTAACTTTCAAATCCTTGATTAAATGTTTTTCTAAAATCATTAAAGAATAAATGAAAAATTTAAATTTCTTAAAGAATTAATTTTGTTTAACTACTAATATCCATTTTTTTATAAGCTTCTTTGAAATTAGTTTATTTATGTTTGCAATAAATCACTGAACTAATAACGAGGAATAAGAAAAGCTGATTGAATCACATGATTTTAACAAAGTCAATAACAATAAAAGTTAATAGTTAACAAAATCCTGATGATAAAATCAAATAAAAATAATTTCATGATGTGTTTCCCATAAAAATAAGAAAATAGAATATAATCAAAAACATATATTAGACATTTAAGATTCTTCTTATTTTTATTTTTTTTTTCAATCATATAGATAGAAATTTTAGAAATTACTCTATATGAATGGGAAAAATTAAGTACATCATATATATATATATATATATATATATATATATATA
>JAPDSC010059622.1:0-39559 GCA_026290005.1 Latrodectus geometricus
ATAGGAAATCACAGAAACTTGTCCACTTTATTATTAAAATGCATAATAATATTAATATGTAAAATTTCATAAAAAAAAAAAAACTATAAATTTTAACATACCATGTATACTTCAAAACTGAATTATATTTGCAGTTATAAGAAGTAAATTTTTAATATTTACTAAGTTAAATTTCGGAAAAAAGAAGCCTTGTCTTTTCCCATAAGTTTTGCCAGTTAAGTAGAAATTTGTGCTGCCATCTTGTGCCTTTTTTATTGGATTTAAACTGAAATTTCTTTTAAATTTTTTAGAATTAAAAAATTGTTCGGTTTTATTTTATTATTTGCTTAAATATATTGTACATAAATATTTTTATTTTATTTTTAAAAATTATGAAAAATAAAAATGTTTAAAAAATTTTACAAAAATGAAAAAACTTTGCAATATACTGCATTGTGATTTTATATTTTATTACAAATGAAATAATATATATATATTTGAAAATTTTCTTTCAATTTAAGTATAAAAGCTATTCAATGTTAATTTATCTTTATTAATATAGTTTTTCTTACTTTAAATTCTATGAAGATTTTGTTAAATTTCAATTTCATTATTTTTAAGAGTGACAAATTTAGGAAAATTGAATAACAGTCCTACAATCCCAAGAAACAAAATAATTAATTTTTTTTAAGGACTTATGAAACTGAACATGAGCTGTAGCTCATAAATTATTCAAAACATTATAATGCATAATTTATAAACCTTCAAAAGATTTTTAGGCAACCAAATATAAACTTCAACACTAAAATAACTGTCATTATAAATTTAAAATCAGATAATTTTAAACTAGCGTTTTCAAAATAAATTAAATAAATATATTAATTATGACAAAATAAACTTTGAAATATAATTTTAATTATTTTACTTTTATTAATTTGTATACTAATAATTATTATATATAACATTAATGATAATTAAAAACATACAATAAAGTCTTTTAAAGTGATCTTTTAATATATTTCTTCTTAGAAAATGTATATCAGTTATATTTCACTGTTGGCTACGATTAGATACAAAAAGAATTATTTATAAAATCAGTATTTTTGACGAGCTAAAACTATGTTAATATGATGATTTTTCTTTTATAAACAATTATTATTATATTAATTATTATTAATTTAGTATAAAAATATTATAACTATATTAAAAGTTTGAATTAATTGGAAACACTGGAAAGAAACGAAATCCTAATTCTTCCTAAATAATGTACATAAATTTTGAAAAATTACAAAAAACCCAAAAAGTTTTAAAATCCGAAATTTAATTGCATTTAGTTTTTAATGGAACAAAGCCATCAGATACAATACATTGTAAAATATAAAATATGTTTACATGTGAATACAAATTTACAATATAGTGTTATAGAAATAAACACACGCTTGAAATTAGCATACTATAAGCAAGTTGGGAGAAGGAAAAGTACTTAGAACATAGAATATGATTATCTCGTAGATAAATACAGCACATACAGTGGCATGCGAAACAATTAATTACATCTAGCATCCCAATCAAGCTCTATGGGATTCGGGTAGGGTTGTTCTAATTGGACTAATAATGTACCATAACGCCCTGCGTGATCAAACGTTTCCATCATGCAGCTGGAAATCGTCCACTCTTACACCACGTTTTAACGTCTAACATCCCAATCAATCTCTATGGGATATATGTTCGATGATTCCAGTTGGCCTAATGATTAAGCTTAACCCACTGAATGATCTGTTGTACGGTATCTGTAATACACTCCAATTATTATATAACATTAAAGATATACATGAATATCAAAATTTTATCTGAAAATAATATCTATGAATGTAATCAATCATATTATCTATAATTGCAAGCAATCACGATTCCATATAGAAAGATATGAAGTTTGTACGATCAAAGAAATCTTTTCAAACACGGACATTATATATTTCTCTGTTAAGAATGTCTAATAGAAAGTCAAGAGGTGCAATCTGGTTTACTGTTCTGTGACCATGCTGATTTGTTCATCTCAAAAGAAAAACACATTCAGTAACCCCAACAATGGCTCCTTCCACAAGATAAATTTGATACGCAGATTTGCACAATTTGATGGATTGATTTGCACATTTTGAGTTTGCACTCAAAGGCAATAACACTACATCTGTTACTCCATGTAACGCTTATTAGGTAAGCAATTTTTTATTTTAGCACATATAGTCAGTTAGTAAAGTTTCCATTTTATTCAAAGAATTTTAAAATATTCTATTTTAACATTTAAATCTTTCTCAGTATATTTTATTTTGAAAGACAACAAACTCTGCAATAGAACAGTCTTATTTTTGTTCGTCTACTTATTATTAATGGAAAGCATGAATTCAGAAGCTAAAATGAATACAGAAAAACAAAATTTTTAGAAAACTAACTGCATACTTCAACACCATACAAAAAAGTGAAATAAGGCTTTTGAAAGTAATATCTTAACTATGTCATCTTTAGGCTGATTTTGGTTTCATGATATAACCATGCTATTTGAAATGCGAGTTCTTATATTGTATCCTAATTACAACTGAACAACAGGAGATGGATATTACGTTCGTACTAAGCATAGATCTTGGATTGGATGATAGAAAGTTTACTGGATTTCCATTTTTGGGACATATGTATAAGGCTCATTACATGTGAAATGTTCTTTTGGAAGACACTTCTAGTGAATTGTCATTTTTTGAGTGTCTATTAAAATCATCAGCTATTAAAGTATTTCTAAAGTAGCATAAAACATTAGGGCTTAAATAGTGATTTATGTTATAGGCATACTTTTTTTGAGAACTAATGAAAGTAATAATAAACTTAAATTCAATTTTTAGTTAAAAAGTACAAAATGAGTTTATTAGATTAGCGCATAACAATAATGCAATTTAACTCCTAATTCCACAAGACGAATCAAATATTTCTCCAGCTCACAGATCTATTCAGTTTTAGCGCCATCTGAAAAATTTTGCATTATATTTATATTTTCAGAGTTTGTATGTGTTCTTATAAAAATTGCAGAATACCTTAATCATTGTTCATTCTGGAAAAGGCCAAAGATAAAATAAAATTCTTTTTATAAATTAAGGTTTAACAAAGTCTCAGTTAAATTAACCATAACCAAATTACCATCAAAATGCATTTTGGTCCCAATAAAAAGAACATAAAATATAATTTGCTTTTAACTCATAATTATCTCAAATAAAATTTTCCCCAATTCCTCTCCCTACCTGACATTGTTTTGAATCCAAATGCAGTATATTTTGGCAAAATGCCATATTAGAAAACATGCTTGCGCTTGTAGATTAGGAAATGGATTGGAGGGAAAAAATGGAAAAATGAACCAAAAAAGCAGGAAATTCGAATAATGCATTTAACTTGGAAAACGTTCTGAATAAGTAATCTAAATGGGAAACCGATTAAATCACGTCATTTAACATGACTTGGATTTTAGTCTTCAGGATTACGATTTTTATCTCTAATGACATAAAATTCGTTGAGAATTCGCCTTTAATAACAGTCTTGTGCTATATAATGTGTTTTGGGGAAGAGCATTTGATATTCATTACTTAAATGTAAGGACGTGTTATATACTACTGTATGTTGTGATAATGAATTAATTCTTTGTTTTCATTACAATTTTCTCACTAGAGAATTATTATATTTAAATAAATGAGTCCCTTCTTACCATCAGTTTTCACTTTACGTGATCGTTACAGTTAAGATTAATCAGCGACAGTTTTAAAATATTTCTCATTTGGATTATGAATAAAAATAAAAAGTGAACAGGAGATAAATGTTCTTTCATTTAATGTGTTAAATTTTCCAGCATCATTGAGAGTCCACTTTTTATTAATTTTCCATACTTCTTATTTAAAAAATCTTTAAAAAGGACTATATTACTTAAACTTTTAATGTGTTGTGATTTTAATTTTAAATTAATATTCAAACTAAATCACAAATGATAATAAATTAAAAGCTATTAAGAATTTTGACAGTAAACGAAAATGAGAACCGAATAAGAATATGAATTCTTTCAATGTGAGAGCAAGGAAATGATGAATAAATTAATGATTTTATATTAATTGTTGGAGAATGTTTTTAATTCAAGGGTTGTTGTATGTTTTGTGAATTAGATCTGTATTAAAGCTGAATAACATATAATTTGTAAAACCGATAAATAGTTACAGAAAACAGGAAATAAAAATATAATTGGTGCTCCATACAATTTTAAGATAAATATTTTACTATCCCAAATTTTATTTGTTAAAATTTACATCGGAATATATTAAAATATGCCTGGTGATAGAAAAAAAATTATTTTATTATTTTTATTTATCTTTGTGCCTGGAATTATTGTTTCTTTAAAAAATTATTCAGTCTTGTTGAAAACTTTTAATAAAAAAATAAAAGCAGAATGTCCACATTAGTTTTTGAAAAAATAATTTAATTTCCGTTTTAATTTCAAGGAAAGCTGTTTTTTTCTTTTTTCAATTCAACGCAGAATTCTAAGTATTATAAAACACGAAATGCACGCAGAAGAGCAACTGTTTTCTTACAATTTACTGCTGTTATTTTTGTTTAGGTAATTATTAATATATACAAAAAGATTGTAATTAAAGTAAATGTAACATTAACTTTTAAAAATTTTATTTATGTGCCAAGCAAATTTTAAGAGGTATACACAATTAGCGAGATCGATGTGAAAGTTGGCACTATTTTAACAGAACCTTCCATTCCAGTATAAAATTTGTCTTGACACAGTTACTTTTTGCATATAAGAATTAATTCGTCCGGGACTCACTGTATAAACTGTACGGGAAATTCCTTATTTGATATAAGAATCAAAACCAAGAACTATGAAATGAAGAAGATTAGAGTACTAATTTTTAAACTGCTATATCTGCTATCTGTGGAGATATATCAATTCATGATAAGCAAATGTTGATCCACGGATTAACGTGAATAAATTAAAATACATAGAGACATATCAAAATCGGGAATTTTTTATCATAATATTGATATAAGCCAGATTACCAAATTTATAGTTTATATAAAACTGTGGATGCACTATAAAAAGTGATAAAAAAAATAATGAAAAATGTAAAATATAGAATACCAATAGTGTAAACGTAATCACTTTAAATATATACTACTTCTGCCTTTTGGATGTTTATTTTAAAATTCTAGAACATTTGATGCATCATTAGAAATGTAATAATGCCACGATAATATTCTTTCATCACTTTATTTTTCTTTTGTGTTAAAATTTCTTTTACACTAAACCACTTGTAAATAACGTATTTGAAAGTTTTTTGTTAGGTAAAAATATTCCATATTTTCAAATATAGCCAATAATTTTTTTCTACTAAGTTTACTAATTTTTGACAACGTCTATTTCAGCAATTTCCAAGAGATCTTCGTTGAGAAAATTATAATTTTACATAATAAGGCAAGCGTCTATTAAATTAAATTTGGTCAATGCTAAAAAGGCCGGGTAAAACCATGGCTTCTTGTCAAGTTTCAGCTCTAATAACTAGATAAATTAATTATGTTATCAATGTAATTAAAAAAATTTGAAATTTAAAAAAGTCGGCTAGAGTGGTAGGAATTTGGTGAAAGAAATATACTAATCAATTTTAAAAAAAGTTATGTTTTCTAATGTTTTAAAGTTAGTTTGAAGTTAACTTAAAATTCATTGAAAGGAATGTAATAATGTAAAAAATATATAAGATTATGTAAAAAAAAATAATGAAAAGAAAAAAAATATGACATATTGCTTTAGATATAATCAGATACAAATATCATCAAAAAGAAACTGGAGAAAAACAAATAAAAGAAATGCATAATATTTCATTCCTACCACAAATCATCACGATATTTTTGTTGCATTTTGGAATTATTTATCTTCTAATGGTGTGAATCATTATAATGGACAAATGGTTATGTGACTATGTTTTTATTCAAATATAAACAAGAAAAATGCGTGGTACAATATAATTTGTATAATGAATATGCTTAAAATTTTGGTTTTTCATCATTTGGTTTTTCACCGAGAAACTGATAGTGATCCTGTTCAATAAGTATTACATAGAAAAAAGTTAATGCTTTTAAGCATCTGGACCAAAGATCCGATTTGGATTAAGTTTGATATGAGATATAGCCATCGAGAGATAAGCTCAATCACAAAAATCTCAATAATTTGCATAAGCTTGAATTCGGTGATATTGATGAGGTAAATATGTTAACAAATTTCTTGCATAAAAAGCATGAAATAGTTTTAAAAGCAAAATGCCTTCCAAATGAAATATCAAAGATATTTGAAACAATTTATTGCACTAACTATAATGTATATTTAGATTGTAAAAAAATTTTTATCAGAGGATTTTTGAAGTCATTTATTGGATACGTTTTTAATTGTAAATAAAAAAATTAAAGATAGACTAATTGTATTTCTGTTATATCTTTAAGTGATTTTGCCACATTTACTATGAAAAACCAAAACCAATTTTAGTCGATAGAACTTGTTACAATAAAAATTAGTTTTATCAAAAGATTTCTTAAGCAATAATGTATTTATTATTTACATCTTAAGAAAATTTTGTGGTATGTCTATAAACTTCAATCTTTATTTTTCATTTGACAAAATCATAAAATTACATTTCAACTGAAAAAGTTCACAATATAAAATTAATACTAGCACTAAATTATACTATAACTTTCAAGATTAGCTAGAACATTTTAGTTTTAAAATTTTCTAACATAAATCTATGTTTAGAATCTCCTATCCGATTCTAAAATAACAAAATTTGAGGTATCAACGATACTATCATTAGGAATTCTGAAAATAGCTCTTGGGCACGCAACATCTCGGATGCTATAGTATTCACTTTTAATTTGCAAAAATCTTCAGTGAACTCCGTAATTACTACAGATGGAAAATTCTGAAGCTCTTGCCGTACTATTTGCAAGCACTCCTAACTTAGCCAATGCTTAAAAGCGAGATTAAAGGTGTCTCGCGTGAGATTTCTCCAACTTGGAAGTATCTGAAGAGCACGCAAAATCCAATAGCGCGAGAATATTATATCACAGGTGTATGGAAGAGAGTTTCCTACTAAATTCGAATTCACACAAGTGTTCTTTAAGAAGCTATTCTCATCTTATAATTAAAAAAAAATTGAAAACTGCTAGAAATATGAATATTCTTTTATGATCATGTAAGTGGAATAATGGGAAAATTCATCTTCTCTTTGAAAGTTATTAATGAGTTTTGTAACTCTTCATGTTTTATTCATTTCAATTTTCTTTGAAATACTTATCCTCAGATCTATTGATATTGACTGCTGTAGTTGAAAAACATCAAATTTTCGCTTTAATTATTTTATTAAAACACACAATTCCATTGATGACACTTCTTTATAATGAGTGAAAATATCTTTTAATAATTTAGGTATATTTAGAATGCACATTATAATCTTTCTTTTGCAAAAGAATGGCTGTCAGAAATGATTTTAAGAAAAGATGTTATTATTTTTCTTATTTTTTATTAGTTTTTAGCTATTTTATTATTAAGGTAGTTTATAATTAATTAGGAAAATATTACAAAATGAATATTTAATTGAATAAATTATTTAAAAAATATATAATAAATAATCAACAATTTAAATAGTTAAGAAAAATATTATAAGATAAGCAATTAATATCACATGAAAGTAATATGAGCATTATTTGAACCTTTGGCATCGATTTGTATTGTTTAACAAAGCTTATTATGAATTATTATTTTCAACAAATTCTAATCAAAATCTAACTTTCAAAAATCTAGTTATGACTGTTTTATTTGCTTAAATACTTCTAAATATTTAACATATAAACTTTAGGAAGTGTGATTCTAAGTAAACATTACACATCCCAAAACTGTTGAAAAGTCTCTCACTTGCAAAAGTAAGCCATATACTTTGAGTCAATATTCAAGTATGTTTTAAAATAATTTTCCAATTACTAGGACTTTTACTTAAAACTTCACTTGAATTTTCAAAACAGAGGCTCTTTTTATGGTACTTCAATAATTTCTGCATTCCCATTAAAATTCGTGACATGATAATTTAACTATCCCTTCCTTCTTATACATCAAATTGTAAATCCACGATATTATATCCAACGTCTGTCATCCTATATTTCAAAACATATAACATTCCTTATGCAATGTTATGGTTGCATTTTCTACTTTCTTATTCAATCGAATATAATTAGATAAGTTTAGAAAGTCTGACAAATTAGTTGGCATTGTTGATAGAAGATCTTCTAGACATAATATAAAAAAAAATTTTTTTATATTCTTCCAATTTTAGAAAATTTGATTCCTTTCATTTTAAATTTCCTATTTAATTTCATAAAAGTAGTTTTGAGTCTACGTGAATTTTATACACAATCTGTTGATACTTATTAAGCAATGTTTTTCCCTCATAATTATTTATAAAATTAACAGCTAAATAAAGAACAGGAAACTATAATAAAAAATAATTAAGTCTTTTTTTTCTATTAATATAAAGAGAGAACTTGTTAAACTTTATAATTTTAGAATATAAAATAGTCAATTTCACCTTATTTATTGGCGTTTTCAATTTATTAAGTCTATGCTTAAGTATATATTAGTATATATGCTTAAGTAAAAGAACTATCTAGATTATAAGTAGAAAAAAAGAAACAAAATTTAATCAAACGCTTAGTACTGGTACTAAATTGCCTCACAAAATCTGAATTATTTTGTAAATGTCCTTCTACATTTCAATTAACATAAATGCTCAAAAAAGGAATTAATAATGCATTACAGATAAAATGGAACAAAAAGAACGTACCACAAATGAGTCAAAAAGAACGTCTCCTCAAAAAGAACGTACCACATATATTATACAGGAAGTATAAATTATATTATAAATTTTTACCTCTCTAAGATCTCAATTATTTTTAATTTCCAAACTTTTAACTGAAATTGAATAAAATTGGAACTATCCATACAACCTATTCATCACATATAATTTTAAACACACAAATGAGTTTTTTAGCATTTTTTAACATTACTCATTGCTCATAACTTGGTATAGGTAGGGAAAAACGTTACATAATTTTTTAATTTTTATTTTGATAACTAACAAGTAAATATTTTATGATGATTCAGTTTATATATTTATACTTAATTTCCGTTTTATGCTTATTTCTATTCGGTTTGTCTATATTTACTTTATTCCCTATCTTAGACGACAAATTCTATCCTCAAAATGAGTATAGCTTAATTGAGCACAAGCATAAATTTCTCATTTATTCCCACTCCACTGGGAAACCTGTGATAGTGAGATAAGTTTGCCTTATACTTTAAAAGGTGGCTTAACCACAGTTAGCTTAGAGATTAGAAGATACATTGAGAAAGCTAAAATTACTTTGAAGATTTTAAGTGTGTCGAATAATTTATCTCACTCACTTTTCCATTCCCTTTTAAATGAAATTCTGTATTTAATGTTAGCAAACTTGCATTCGTAGCACAAATGACTTTTCATTCGGTCAAAACTTCCACTATTTAATTCTCTCTCACGCGCACTTGATTATCAATGGAAGCCTAAATAAAACGCCCGAAGCCGTTTGAAAGATGTGTGGTGCAGTGTGGGATGTAGGAACTATTTTAGGAACGTCTGTGGCACAGTTTCGAACACGTGGTAGTCTAAGAAGAAAGTTGAATAAATCCGGAGAAAAAAATAATTTTAGCAACTTTTCTCTCTCAACTAAAATACACTCGCACATGTTCATTATAGTATTTTTTTTAATTATATTAAATATGTTTAAAAAAATGTGTTTTGGGTTATGAAACTTAATTTTAAATATAAATATATATGCGAACATCTTTTGTGTGTATCAACGTATAATATCATTTCCAAAATATTATTTTTTACTGAAGATACCAATAATAAGCTCATTGCTGCATCAATGCATGGCTGCGTGTTTCAAATGTGATAGCTCTGAGTTTGATACCAACCACTGTTGAACAATGAAAGATGGCTGTTGTGTTTATCTTTTCTATACGTAAATTTATGAGTGAGTGCTTGAAAATATTCCAGGTTTCCGTATATATGACACATAAGTAAGCCCCACTATGGAATTCTCTTGGCAAAAATAATGGAGTGGATATACAAAAAAAAAGCTTATTTCAGCTTTCATCCCTCTGCTTATTCACAGCGAGATGTCATTCATATTAATATCTATTTAGAATAGACTCTTCTAATAGTTTTAGAAAAATAATTATTTATAATAAAAATACATATTTATATTTTCTCATTTTACTCTTGTTTTATATCTTTTCAATAAGCTCATTTTCAAGGGATTTATGTGTGTGAATATAATCTATCTTAATACATAAGTTCAAATTGGCAATCACTTGTCATGTTATGTTTTTTTATTATTATATGTTATCTCTATATACAAATAATTGATTATAATTTCCTGAAAATTACATAACTAATACTAGATTTATTTTGATTAATTGAATCATTCTTCAAATTATTTTCAGAAAATAAAAATAATTTGAATCAAATATATAACTCATTTACCATATTTTCCTTTTTATATAAAGTTTTTATTTAACGAAATAGATCACTTTTTATTTTACATGGTGTACTTAATACTTCTGCATTATATATGATTGTATTTTATATAATTGAAAATGACTTTTTTGAACAAAATTACTAGATTTTCAGTGTGATTTTACTTCATTGCTCGATTTTCATTTAAATTAAGAAACCACCAACTAGTTTAATATTTTATTTTCTGTTCTTTTTTCATCGTTTTAGAAAGTAGTTTCATATTAACAGTTCATAAGAATAACTACTTTTTAATACTTGATATGAAATAAAGAAATTTGATGTTTTATCATACCTTGCTTATTAAAAAATTAACCATTGTTAATATTTTAACTCTCCCATTAAATTAGATACAATTCAAGTAAGGCTTCATTCCTGTTAAAAAAAATAAATTGTTAACAATCGATAACTATTTTTCAATTTTTTAAATAATTAACTTTTAATTGATAAAAATTAAAATAAATTTTTGGTTTAAATTTTTTATTAATAATTTCCAATTAATCTGACTGCAATAAACCACTTTTGTTTTGATTTCTATGAAAAGAGATTCTGTTTGTTATATGTTTTATTTTAAAAAATAATATAAATATAAATTAAAAATTTAATATTTTAATTGAATTCAAAAGGTTTAATTAGTATAAATGCATTTTTAAATTTTTTTAAAGTATTAAATTGGGAAAATTTCATTAAATTACTTTATAAAATTTATTTTTCGAATGCCAATCCAATATGCAGCATGTGGACTATATGTATGTGGAATAACTACATGAAAAGGCGAGACATCTGTGGCTTGAGATTCTTTAAGGAAACTTCGATTTAGTGTTTATGCATGGATCCTGAAATAGATGTGATTTCCAAAAGTTACACAAACTGTAAACCATGCTTACGTCAATTCTCTTGCAACCCAACGAGTGGAGTGGCGAATACGTCACAAGTGTTGGCACTCATACGGTGGGAAGATAGTGTTCTTCTTTCCCCACCCCACCTTGAAGTAAGTGCTGCTGCCCTATGTTTAGAACATTTCTTTCGGGTGGTTTAGCGCCAACATCTCATTTATCCATTATAGCTGAGCAGAAAAATAAATTCCCTCTTCGTTTTATCGCGGAACACAAAAACTGAAAGATTATAACCGAAGAATCTTTTTTTGGATTCGATTCTACCAGAGAAATCTGTTATTATAAGCCGAGGAATGCTGCCGTTGCTCATGTTTCGATGAAAGAGTAATATCATCCATTGATGTTCAAATTCCACTGTTCGAATATGTTATGTAAAATCTGAGAAAAGGATTTGAAGGATTCGAACAAATCATAACGATGGAAGATTATTCACCTCAGGAATGCAGGGGATATCTAATGACTCTGCAAAGTGCCTTGTTAGCTGAATGTCAGCAAATTACTGACAGGAGTGAATTTTCCAGGGCGAATGTCATGGATGTGGGTTGTGCGTATGGTGCGACGACAGCCCAAATATCAGACTACTGGCCACACAACCGAGAAGTGCTAGGCATAGATTCGAACAAAAATGCCATCAATTATGCATTCACATTCGTTGCCGATGAGAAAATGGATTTCGCTTATGCTAACATTGAGGACCAAAGTACTTTCGACCTTACCTGGGCGGGAAAATTCGATTGGATTTTTTCCTCGCAGGCTTTGTTCTTCGTGAGGGACCATGGCACGGCCCTCAGGAACCTTATGTGGTGCCTGAAACCAGGCGGTAAGTGCTTCATAGCTGTTCCTGCTGCAAAGCCATCTGATTTTCATGTGGCTGCTAAAAAGGTAGTTGCTGCTGAATGTTGGAAGCAATCCTTTGAAGTAAGTAACTAAATATTTAAAGGATATTCTGAAATTCATCCAATTATTTAAATTAATCTCGCTATTTAGGTTTGACTATAAATTAAATACTTATTTAAAATTTTATAAATTTCCAATATTTTATTTAATATACGTAAAGATTCTGATATAATCATGTTTTAAATCAAAAATATTTCAAAGATAGTATATGAATTTATCATTATACCAAATTTTCATAATAAAATTATCTTTATTTATTTAAAACATTACTTATCAAAATTATTATTTATAATAAAAATTAAAGCTTTATAACAATTTATATAATATTTCTAAGCACAATATGTTAGAAATAGATGACATTTATTTCATAACACAGTTAATTTTTTAAATATTAAGTGTGTGTGCTTGAAAAGTAAAAAAATTATAAACTCATATAGTTTTATTTTAATAATATTTCACTTTTTTGATAAAATTTTATATTACTTTACTTGTATTGATGTATTATTTCATAAAATTTCAAATAAACCCAATTGTATAAATACATAATTTTTCGAAGGATAAACTAAAATTTTTAAACACCGTAATTAGAGAAGTATTTATTTGTGATGAGCATTAGTGTACTTATCACCAATCTCCATCTCTTATTTTATTTGTCACAAGAATAGAGGCTATGTCGGAACCTAACAAATATTATAAAAATTAAGAAATTACTTTTCTAATAATAAGTTATTTCAATATAAATAAAATCATTTGAGTTATATTGATGAATCTCTTTTTTCATTTAAATTAAAACAAAATTTGTCACATCAAATGAGAAATATTGACAAAAAAAAGAAATAAATGCAGATTTATCACAGGAAGTAACGTGTGTTTTCATTTGATGATTTCTAAATATTTTATTTTTATCTTCGCATTTACGTTTCTCGTCTTAGTAATGTCATGATCATGAAACCTAAATAATAATGAAACCTATAATTTTTTTTTAGTGACGTTATATTAATTAATTTTTACTGTCGCCTACTTGAAGAATCGCGTGCTTCTATCCCTGCCACTGTTTAGTAACGAAAAATAAGTGGTTCTTTCTACGTGAATATCTTTTGGAGTGAATGCAAGAAAATGTACCGGATTTCCTCCTTCGTGACATATAAATACGTCTCACTTTTTGTGTCCTTTCTGGAAACTAAACCGTGACAGATGTAAAAATGCCTTGAAAGAAATTTATACTTTCATAATTAAGCTACCTGCCATGAGATAAAAGAGTCATTTTTAGTAAAAAGCCATTACTAATACGAATTATAGAATTTTTAAGAAATAAATTCTATTATTAATAGAATTTGGTCTGAGGACAAAACATTTAAAGTTCCTTCTTATGAAATTCATTGCATTTCAAAAATGTTTTTCTAAGTTAAAGCTGAGACTTTCATTCTGAAGTACATGGTCTTAGCACTGGAAAACCATGAGTTGGTATTTGTGTGTGAGTGAGCATGTGCGTACGTATTGTCATTGTACCAGCATAATTCCTGGTACCTAGCTCTGAGTTGGGGTCTACCAGTTAGTGAAAATAGAAGGATAGGAGTCTTCGTAATTTAGAAGCAAGGATCAAGCGGAAAATACCCTAATATTTGATTTGCCACCCCCTGATGTATCATTTCACTTGGAGGACACTGAGACCACGACCTATCTAACGTCCCTTAGCCACCTTTGGCAAGCACGATGAATCTTCATTTAAGCAGAGATTTGAATTCACTACATTCCAATAATGATAATAATGCCCTCATATATATATATTATTATTGGGTTGACAGCTAAGTAATTGCGGATTTTTTTAGAAAATCAAAGACAATTTTTTCATAGAACTAAATAACTTTATTCTGTAATGTATTGCCCATTTTGATCAATAACCTTCTGCCATCTTTCAGGCAGCATCATAATCCCACGTTCATAAAACTTCTGGTTTTTATTAGCAAAAAACTGAATCAGGTACGATTTGACATCATCATCATTATTGAAATTTTTACTATTAAAGAAGTTTTATAAAGATCGAAACAAAAAGTAATCAGATGGTGCAATGTCAGGACTATATGGAGGATGTGGCAAAACATCCCAACCAAGCTCCAATAATTTTTGCCGATTGACCAAAGATGTGTGTGACTTTACATTGTCATGATGGAATGCAATACCTTTTCGATTTGTCAATTCGGGCCGCTTTTCTTCAACTGCATATTTTAATTTCGTTAGTTGTTCAATGTAGACATTAGAATTGATCGTTCAGTTGGGTGGTAAGAATTCAAAGTAGACAATTCCTTGTAATCCCACCAAACTGATAACAAAACCTTCTTTTGATGAATATCAGCTTCTGATGTTAATTGAGTTGGTTCACCTGGCCTACTCCACGATCTTTTCCGCTTGATATTGTTGTAAACAACCCATTTTTCATCGCTAGTTATCAGTCGTTTTAAAAATGGATCATTTTCAGTACGTTTCTTTAGCAAATCGCAGCTGTTAATGTGTTGCGTTAAATGCGTTTCATTCAGTTCATGAAGAACCCGTGTATCGAGTTTTTGAACACCGCCAAGTTGTTTTAGGTGATTTTCAATGCATGTATGTGTTAATGAAGCTTCCCTGCAATCTCACGTGTTGTACTGTGAAGATCTGAAACGATTATTGCTTTGATTAGTTCGTCATCAACTTCAACTGGACGACCAGAGCGTTTTTCATCTTTGAGTGAAAAATCACCAGAGCGAAATTTGGCAAACCAATTTTGACATTGCCGTTCTTTTAAGGCTTTGTCACCATAAACAGCACATAACTATATATGAGCTTGCGATGCGCTTTTCCCTTTGCGGAAATAAAAATGAAAAATATGACGAAAATGTTTCTCTTGATTCGCCATTTTTCAACGAACGCGAAACGAAAGCTACGCAACCGATCAAAAAACTTTTTTTACTGATTGACAGCTGAATTGCCAACTATCAAATAACAAAATGTGTTATTTGATAGTGCATGGCACTACATAAATTAAAACTCGCTTTGATAATATATTGATTACATTATCTTTATATCATGACTTCAGTTTCCTTGATATAGATGTTTATTATAAATTTTCTTAGCTTCCTCTTTGCGATAAATGAATTTAAATTTCTTTGCAGGAAAAATATTTCAAAAAGCATTCACCCATGTTTGTCACAAAATAAAATAATATAATTGCCCAAAGCTGTTTGCCCTCTGCCTGACTTCAGCTTGTCCATTTTCTATTTGATAGGAACATTGATCAAGAGTATGAAACGAAATTTTAATGTGCACTTTTCCTGAAACAAACACACCGAATATGATCTGTAATAATGTTCTACAAATGTGGACTATGCTCTGGATTAAGTTGGTTAAACGTATGCAAGATTAAATAGTTTGTCTTGCCGGTTTGCCAAAAAAAACCATTGTCACTGCCAAAGTCAAAACAAGCACAAATGTAAACAGCTATCTTTGCATTCATTCTTGGCAACTGTCCAGATGTTACGATATAGAATGTGATTATGCATCTGCTTTAATATAATTACAATTGTTTTATTCAGTCTTTGCGATATGTTGTAGTCATAATATCTTAAATATTGCAATTCTTTGCTCTGAATGTGATTTAATTTTTTTAATTAATTAACGATATCTCGATCATAATTTTCAACTTATTCATCATACGCAAGCTTTATTATTTATATACAAACAAATTATATTTTGTGATTACACTTTGACAAATATTAACAAGCAAAGGTGAAAAAAGGTGTCATATATAAATACGAATAAATTTTAAATTCTACATTATCTTTTGAAATATAAATTTAAAAATTATCATTTTAAAATAAAAGTATTTGGTATGAATTTTGTTTCATCCTTTTAGTATTTGCTTTATTATTTTCTCTTATTTCCAATATGTCTTTTTTAAAAATAAAATATATTGCCTTAAAAAGTTCAATATAACCGACATTGTAACTGTAGGGGGAAAAAATGCGATACATTTCAAGTTCCAACTCTTAAGGGTTGATGTATTTTAAAACTTTAAAAGGATTATTTGAAGAGATTTTTTAAATTTTCAACACACATCCTTCATGATTAGGGGTTTTACAACCTCGCATATTTTCCCAGTTTTACGTTATTGGCTATTATCATATAAAAATTAATTTTTCATTTTTAATTATAAGTCTATTTATATTTTTCCAATATATATAGATTAACTAATATAAAAATAAAATAAAATAAACATCTAAGCTATAACAATTTGGTACATAAAAAAAACTCGTGAATATTGCGAAAATATAATATTATATTTATATATTCCTCTCCTTTCTAACTACTTTCTGTTACAAGCTGTCAGGAATAGTTTAGCATATTTAGTTCAAAATAATTTGGTAAACCAATTTAATGCTGAGCAGATATTTGCTTATTTGTAAGTAATATATGGCATTCAGAGCTCTTCGTGTGACTTGCTCATTTATTTCGATTGGATGACTGCATGGAATTTATTTTATAAAAACTCGTACTTGTTTTTAAGGAATAATATTGGAAAGGTAAAATGAGCTAATGACTTTTTTACAAAAATCTGAAACGAGAAAATATTATGACATTTCAAAGAAGCTTGCAGAAAACATAAGAAATACTAAAGGATACTTTTTTCTCTTTACCAAATCAACTGTCTTTTGAGCATCAATTTTTTATAAATGCATATATTTTGAGATCAACATCATTCGCGTTGAAGGGTTTAAATAGCATTTAGAGTTATACTTTATTTAATTTAAGAGAGAGAGAGAAAGCAAAGAAAATACAAAGAAGTTTGAATTGAACTTTTACAAAGTTTCTCCCCAACCTCAGATAAAGCATTCACTTCAATAAAAACATTATTTAAGATTTCGGTATAAATAGCGACAATGTTAGAAGCTCTTAACTTACATACAAAATTAATCATTTTGTAAAATTTATATATTATTTGTGCTTGAGCAAAACATTATTAAGTTTTAGAAGCTTTATGTAATTTCGAAAATAAATCTTTCAGAATTATGAAGTTACGATTGCAATTTTCAAAATTCAAATGAAACTGCATTGTATGAATTAAAAATACTCTCAAATGAATAGAACATTTATCGGACGTTGTCTGATCTTCTGATTCTACCTTAGAAAGTAGAAAAAACATTAACAATTGATCTAATGGCAAATTAAAATATCTTGTTATTTTGATTTTGTGATTTGATTTATTAAAAAATGTCTTTTAACATTAATTTCTGTAAAAATAATTTATACTTTCTTTTTTGAAAACAAGGAGTATTTGAATCCATTACTCCACAAATAAACATTCATTCCCTCCTCCAGCTGAAAAGTAAAACCTGGTGTTTGAAATTAATTTGAAATATGAATAGAAACGAGAGAACATTCATGAAATATCTCTCACTACATATCTGGCTCTACCTTTGAAATTAGCAAAATTAACCACTGTTTGTTTACAAATATACTTTTAATAAATTTTAAACGACGCATAAAACTTAATATCTAAAATTTAGAATTTTTCCCCTTTTTCGAATTTGTCACATCAGATAGTTGTTCTTAATTTTAAATATTCTTATTCTATTGAGATATAATGAATACGCATGGAATTGTGGAATTAAGCGATAAATCCTCCTAGAATAGATTGTAACTGTTTCACTCACAACAGATGAAGTTATCAGAGTTATCAGAGATAGAAAGACAATAATATTAATAAGAGTTATTAAACGTAGATTAATCATAGCTAATATTTATTTAGATACATCTAGAAATTTCGAAATGAAATATCTTTCCACTTGTCTGAAATTTATGATAAGATATTTTTGTCAAATAGTATTAAGGTATTCTTCAAAAATATTATTCCATGCTTTCTCACAAGCAGTCTTTGTTTAGCACGATGTTAGTATTAGTTAATTATGTAAATTATTGCTTTATGTTGAGACATCAAAGTATATAAAAAAACTAGTAATTACCTAACCTTAAAATTTAATATTTAAATTAAATAAAATAATGGAGTTATAATTTCATTAACAGTGATCTATGGTAACAATAATCTAACTTTTTAAAATCAATAAAAATTAAAAATTTCCATTAATATATCTATGTTTCGTAATTATTTTTTTTTTTTGGAAGGAGTATTTCGGAAGCATTGTTTGTATTCTTTATTTATATATTGATTTATATTCTCCCATGTTACAAGCCAGATAAAATTAAAAGAAAAATGACGAAGATTACGTTATACAAGTATATCTTCAAATATTTCTTCCGTTTTCCTGATTTTCCTTGAAACATTTTTCAAAAATTTAATATATCTCTTATTAAAAAACGGACCAGATCTATCGGTTGCTAGATGATGTAGGATTAGTAACAACCATACACAGATTCTGTCTGTTACGTATCATTCGATTTACACTCGTAACATTCAACGTTGTTCGCTGTTCAATGCAAACACTTAGTCCTCAAGGCATCTATCCTTTGCTTTATTTACTTTTGACTCAAGATCACAGTCTTTTGAGCCACCAATTGTGTGATGAACGATTGACAGGAACAAGGGAATGGAACGTCATTGTCTGTACGGACTAACTCTACTTCTGCTTGCAACAACATGATGATCAAATTCGAGTCTTGCACCCAATATCACGATTTGAGATTGTATTTGATTTTATTCAAGCATTCATCTAGTACACATTGTTGATACATTGATCAGACAGAGCTTTTTTCTGAAGTGTATGAACACGTGGTCCTTCTTTACCTTCAGTACTTGCAATTAACTACATTCTAATATGATAATGTGTGATCACATGAAGAGATCTTTACCTAACAGATTAAACTGATTTCAAACGTGTTATCCGTCAAACAAATTTTGAAATTTTGTAATGATATCTCTGGGTTTTGTGTTGCACATATACACTGATTACAAAAAATTAAAGAAAATTCATTAAAATAGCGATAACTCTCCCCAAAATAACTCAATCTCAATGAAATTAGAATCAGTTAGTAAGTAAAAAGAGCTGAACAATATGGCATTATGCAAAATATCAGCGCTGCTATCGGAATATGTCATTTACAAGGAGCATAAAATTGGATGGCTCGAAGCAAGGCAGCAATTGTCGCTGTGTGTCTGAGATTAAAAATCTGATACAGCGAAACTGTAACAATTGCCTCCAAGCATCATTTGACAGAACAATTTCCATGGAAAGATATTTTGAGACTAGAGGCAGGACAAAGTCAGACAGAATTGGCTGGATGGGCTGAATGTGAGCCCGTTTGTGATTTATAGATTTCGGAAATCATTTCTTACCACGGATTTGTCATCCAAAAGGTTGAGCCGAGGACGCTACGAGCTACCACGAGCTGATAACCGATACCTGTCCATAAGAACAAATATCGGTCATCGGCATGCGAATAAGCGCACGAAGGAAGAGAACCGCAAGCCAGAACTCAGATACAAACTCCGGAAGGTTGGTATCCAGATCAATCGTGAGTCGAAGGTGTGGTCTTTATGCGATGCGAATAGTCATTTGCGTCCCACTCAAGTCACGCCATAAGCAGGAACGTTCGCAATGGCACGTCAACATGTCCACTAACCAAGAGGGGTGTTCTCTTTACGGGTGAGTCCATGCTTAGCCTCAAAAGCGATAGTAGGCTCATTTTCATTTGGAGAGAATGTGGAACTCGTTTTCATTCATCAAGCATACGTGAAAGAGATGCACACGGATCATACATTGTCTTGTGCTTGAGATGGCATCTCTTTAGATGGAAGAACAGAACTCCACGGCTTTTCCCGCGGTGATGCTCAAATCTATAGAGATGACATCCTAGTTGCGCTTATGTGCGCCCTTATGCCAGGGCAAAATTTGATGTTTTCGTAGATGATAATATGATATCACACAGGACTCGCATCGTCGATGCTTATCTTGAGCTGGAAACAATTGAATGCATGCTGTGGCCCGCTCTATCTCTGGACTTGAACCCAGTCAAGCATGCTTGAGACGATCTAGGACGACGTGCTCTCAAACCTACTCTTAGAACCCTAGCCACACTTTAAACTGCTTTGGAATGTGACACATTGCCTTCAAAATTAATAGACCGCGCAATTGAGAGCATCACAAATCGCTGCATGTGCTGTATTGCTTCTCGAAGGGATCATATCCCATATTAAAGGTATTTTTTCTAAACCAAAATTACACCTCCTATTTTTTTCATTGTATAAATAAGCTAATTTTTATAACATCATAATTGTCTATTGATTTTATGCTATTTTGTACCTTTCTCTTTCTTATGTAATGTGCATAAGTTTCATTAAATTCCCTGCTTAACTTTTTCGTTGTCGTCATTTTTGTGATTTTTTTCTTAATTTATAATAACCTGTGTATTTTTAGATAGTTTAGACTTTTAAAGAATTTATATATATGTATAAATTCTCTAACAGTCTAAAAATATATATCATTCAGGAAAAAAAATTTCTTTGACTTTCCCTTCAAAAAGTTTTAAAAAAGATATAATAGACAAGCGTGATCATTTATTTCTGATGTTGGCTACTTTATAAAAAGAAATGTCGAAAACAGCAAGAATTTAAAATATTTAGATATTAATATAACAAATTATTTCCTCAGAGAGAGTGACGGCAGAAATATGTGAGGACTTCTTAATAAAAAGTTTAAAAAAAATGTAGACTTGCAGAAAATTTATGTCCTCATATGTTCTTACGACCATAAAAATGTATCCTTCAGTAAATACTTCACACAATTCATTTTAGAGTTCCCTTGAACTTTTCTTATAGGTTATTTCATTCCAGTAAATCATATCATCGTCTTTCCGTTTTCTTCGAAAGTACTGTTACCCATTGTTCTAGATAGAGAATGATATTTCTTCTGTTCGCCGTTATATTCGAAAGCTTAACAGCATGACAAAAATCGAAATATCAAATCTGTTAACATAGTTTCAAATATTTCATATTTACGGGGCACCAAAAAAGTGGTTTTTCATAAGTAATTCCAGCAGTTTAGAAGCGCATCCTTTTTTTTTTTTTTTTTTTTTTTTTTTTTTTTTTTTTTTTTTTTTTTTCGATTACGATTTGAGAAACCATTTTGAAGAAACTATATTCTCTTGTACTTAATAGTTAAAAATTGCCTGGAATTCGTAGATTCAGTATATTTTAAACAATTTTTATTCAGGAAATACATTTTTTTTTCATTTAACTATTTTACCTAGAATGCATTGTCCAGTTACCATTAGCTTTTACTAGAGTTTGAAAATATGCATCATTGTGCTTTCTGATCACCAAATTTATACACGTGAAATTGAGCAGTGACTATCCTCATCTCAATCAATAGAGATTTGTAAATGCATATGTCACATAAATAGTCAGCAATTGTTTCTTAATTCGCCTCCGCTTGTGTGGTGTGATAGAAGAAACAACGGGCCAACTGAAATTTTCAGAGTATTAGAATAAGGGATCACAAGAAATTATCTCTGGATAATAATAAACTTAAGATATAAAATTAGCTAGTGAGAGATAGCTAATTGATATGCACAATTCTTTTTTTATGTATAATAAATGCATTTTTTATTTTAAATTTATTGATTCTCCCCATTTTTTTACTTATAAAATTAATATTATTAAATTCTTTTTTAATCCAATATTATATATAAAACGTTATGAAAATTACAATTTACAACATTAAAGCAAAAGAAAACTATATATTTATATAAAGTGCTGTTTGCGCCTTTTTTGCATTAAGTAAAACAAAATGCGTCCTGTAATATTTAAACTCCATTTGTTTAAATTTTCTATTTCTCTCCAGCCAATTTCTGATTTGATATCCGACATGACAGAAGCAAATTGCAACAGATTGTGGTTTCATCATCCCCATGCTGACAGAGTATACTCGGCTCTGCTTGAGCAAGTTGGCTATCAGATTCTACACACAAAGCTTTTTGATTTCCGATACATATTTTCATCAAGTGACGAATATAAAGGTATGTATGAAAAAGGAAAACATTTTTATGCAAAGTAATTAATTTCATGGGCAATATTCAGTTTCAAAAAATTGTTTGTTTGTTTTTTTAAATTTGTATATTTGTGACACAAAACTAAAATTCTATTTTTTTTATTTATGCTATATCTTTGAAGACACAATGATTTTAAATCTTTGAAATACATCAGAATAATTACAATATTAATTTAAGTTTATTTATGAGAAATGTACTACTGCAAAATAGTTTTTTTATTCAATGTGTTTTAAAGTAAGCACGGTTTCACAATACCTATATGAATCACTTCAGTGCTTTTAATTCAATATTCATTAGATTTAGATTAACTACAAATGTTATAATCAATATTTTGAAAGGAAACATCGCCAATGTTTTAAGTTAACCAAAAACAAATTTTTCGTTATAAATTTTCATTAAACATTCCATATATTCTTTCTCTATTCAACAGCAGACAACATAATCAGAGTTTCATTTACATAATAAAGTATTGCAATATTTTAAAGTGAGATTAAATTAAGAAGACAGTGTTTAATTTTTACAAATGACATTTGGAATGAAGATCTATTTTGAGGTACGATGTACAGAATTTCACAGAAATCGCAAGTTTTCAGAAATAAAAACTCACAAGACTGTTATCAGCTGTAATCTTAAATGACCTGTATGTGATGCTAAAATTTTAATCGATGATAATCACTGCACGAACAAAATACAAAACTATACAAAAATGTTAATCGGAGATTATCACTGTTCCAAACAAGTGATACAGAAGGAACTGAACATTGGAATTCTTATTAAAATTTGAATACGAAAAAAACACAATTGTCGTTGGGCTCTACATAACTTAACTAAGCATCAAGAGGAGGCATTATTTCTTAAATTACCTCTCCGGTAATGAAACGGATATATTTTTATATGTTCCAATATATCAAGAAAGTAAAGTATTAGTCACTAAAAATAACCACATTCCCACAATATGTAAAAAATCGACATGACATGAAAAAGTAAGATATTTCGTTTCAATTTCTGTTTTCTTGAGAATTTATAAAATCCCTTAAAATGGAAGGACAGCAGACAATCACAGCTAATTAATGCAATACTAAATGTCTTGCAGAAATATTTCAAGAAGCGAATGTTAAAGGTTTCATTTTTTCCCCATGACACAATTCATTTTACATGTAGCAAAATCGACAATTGGGCTTCTCACAAAGTGCATCGAAGTGACAGAATAAATATTTCATTCACCTAATCAAACTATAAATTTGGATACTTTTTTATTCTAATAAAGAATTTGTGTAAGTATTTTTATTCTAAAGGTGATATTGATACGGCTATCCTTCATTGATTCCAAGAAATAAATGGCTTGAGCTTTTTAATTAATTGAAACTTCGCCTTCAGAAATAAAATGTTGATGGAGAAAACTTCTTTAAACACTCTTAAGATGTTTTAATAACTTTAAAAATCTAGGTTTGTCTCGAAAATTTCAAAGAGAAGTCCTCAAAAATCATTTTTATCTTTCATGAATTTACACAAAGATATATAAGAATAATAAACTTTATTTAGACATGTATTTTTTACAATTTTTCAATCAACATAAGGAAATGTTAAAATACTCTTTTTGATTCGACAGTTACCTAAAAATTAGCAGAAAATGCTATCAAGAATAATAACGTTTATTCATATTTTGAATTTCGTCTGAAGCATAGTAAAATATTTATCGATATTCTTAATTGTCACAGATAAGACAATTTAAGAAAAATATCATTATATTAGCCTTTCTTTTTAATGAATACATACGAACAAATTTTAATAATTATTATTTAGGGAAGTGTGCATTTTCTCAGTTTTTTCCTCAGCATAAGAAAATATTAAACTGTTTTTCTTTGCCAAGCTTAGCAATAAACTAGTAAAAATACTTGCGAAAAATACCAAAGAGAATAATAACTTTTATTCGGATATATATTTTTAAGTTTCTCAGCCAGCATAATGAATTATTTAATGAAAAATTAAGGATATTCTGATTTGTCACAAATAACATTAAATTAGCAAAAAAAGCCTTTGCATTTGTTTCATCATTAATGAATACATATAAACAAAGATAAAAAAAAAATAATAATAATGCGCATTTGGTCATGCATATTTTATGATAATTCGACACATTGAAATGTTGAAAAAATGCAATCAAAATTTCAAAAATTGTTGTTGTTAATGACACTTGACAACACCAAGCCCACCCGTCACAGAGACTAGGCGAAAGAAGTCAGAGAGGGAGCGTCTTCCGTTTTTTAATAGAGCACCCTCATACGAAGGTGGAAGTACGACTTTTTGCTCATAGATGGCAGCACCACCTGAACCTTCTAATTTAGAGATTGAAACCAGTGAAGACCCAAAGCCTGGCTCCAACCACCCCCAGAGGTATTAATTTGTAATGGGAACATGGAAAATATTGCGACCCGACAGATTTAACGTGCCCCAGTCGCCATTAGTGAACACGACAAGTTTGACTTCAAAAATTACAACTTCTTAAATCCACTGTTTTTGAAATGATACCAATTTAAAATTAATAATACTTTTCTCCGATAATGAAATAAAAAAAACACAGTATATTTATTTTTAAAATAATTTGAAATGTTAATGCTGAATATGGTATGCACGTATGCGAATTTCGATAAGAGATGAATGCTTAAAACGTTGACATTTAACTAGTTTTCAATGGAATAATCGGTCAGTTTGGACAAAATAGATTTATGGGGTCAGTTATTTTGTAAAACCTTAAAATCCACCGATAAAATTCTCTCTAGAAATGATTTGCTACGAAAAATTTAATTCGCTGGAATAACACAATACAACATTCAGAATCGTACGACTGAAAACGTATCACAAAAATCGGATTAAATCACACTGATATTTAAGTATTATAGAAGAATCAAAATTGAAATAAAAAATTCGTATAAAGGCAAAAGGAAAATAAGTGACACTTGTGAAAACACAAAATTTGCTTTTAGTTAGTTTAGTTAACAAAATTAAGAGAACACTGAAAGCTATTCATTAAAATTATTAATTTATAAATAGAATATAAAAGCTTAATCATAAAAATGCATTTTTCATTATTCATTTAATTATTAATTGATAACGAATGGATTATTTTTAAATTCTCATATGGATGAAAATTAGCTATCATATCTTTACAATATCAAACTTTAATCTAAGCTATACATCTGAAACAATTCCAACATAGGGTTTTAATGATAATTTCTATAGAAATTTAATCAATCATATAACCTAAAATAATAAAGCTTGAACAATCTTTTTTAAATTTTCATGGAATATTTCATGAAATAATTGGAAAAATGCCTGTATGTGATATTTTAATATTTACGTCATACTGTATTTTGTTTGGATTGTGAAAATTAAATTTATCATAGAATTTGTGGAATTAAAAGCACTGGTGGCATTTATTTCATTAAATACCCTGAAATGGGTAACCAAACAGCTGAAATTTACGAATCATTTAAACTCTTCCGTTGCGTTTTGCCTTCTGGTTAAACTTTTTGCTCATATCCAGTATTACATGTCGCAAGAAAACAAATGAGAAAAATTCCCAAATATCCATATGGACAAATTAAGTTCTGAAAACAGAGACACGATTTCCATTTCTAGTTGTTGAAGAGTGATTGGATTTAAGTTCTTCCACACTTCGATGAGCGTGGTCTAAACTATAACTGTGAAAACTTTTGAAAAGACTACTAAGCTATAAGTACTTTTTGCAAAGCAAATTGCGATGAATGTGCAAAATATGATATAACATAATCAAGAAAACCCTGTATCAAATAACCCTTACCCATAAAAATAACATGGCGCATTCTTCTCTGCATCTAATTATAAATTACAATCAAATAGATAATATATTTATTTTTTAATATAAATAAGAGCTTTTCATTCTTTTATAAATTTATGCTTTTAATAAATGATTTTTCTTGTGGTTCTCTTCTGAATTGTGCTTCCCAAGACAAAGAAAATTCTGTCACATATTGTTCCTTTGTATGTAAATGAATTTTTTATTTTTGACTGTTCTATTATTGTGCATCTTTAACTTTATGCTAGTACTCAACGTGGCTGGAACAAGAAATTATTTAACTGTATTTTTGTCTCATAACAATCTCAATGTTTTACTTTTTATCAGATGCTAAGAATAATACTTGTTTCTGTAATGTATAAAGTAATCAATAAAGTACTTGAAATTTTTAAAGACCAAAACGAAAAGGATTTACAAAAAGTGTAGCTTATTGTTAGTTCCAAAGTAATTTCCATCAACAACCAACATGTCTCCACATGTATAAAACATCTTGACTAAAACTTAGAGGTTTTGGTCGTAAAGAAGTCCATGAATGCTTTCTACAAGTCTGCTTCATTGGCCTAAATTACTTATTCTAAATATTTTAAACTAATGCCTTTCTTTTTGTTCATTCATAATACTTTATCTAATCCCATGACACAATAGAAAATGCATTTGAAGGCACTTGAAGCGGTTGCTAAAAAGCCCACTCTAAAGCTTTAAAGTAAACAATAGCGTCAAGCTTCTTGGAAACTTCTATTTGTCCACTGTACAGATTATATCTATTATAACGGCAGGTCTTCCTATTCTATAATGACAGGCTTACCTACTCTCGACATTTTAGCTCTTTTTAAACCACGTGATATACTGGTTTGCAAACCTATTCACGCACTTCATTCATTGCCAATACAAAATATCAAGAACTTTATTGGTTACCGCTTTCGTAAAATAACAGCAGATCTAAATTTTCATTTTCCTGTCTTTAGCTTGTCTACGCTGTTTGATCAGAAAGCCATTACAGTATGTTCCAGCAGATAAATCTGAAAGCTTTTTCAAAGAGTTCGCTAAAGTGGCTTCAAAGAAAGCGAAGAAAACGCCAGGAGGATCCGTGATATGGAATCTGAAATACGTTTTTGTTCTTGCGCAGAGACCTGAACTCTGAGGAAAATATTGCTAAAATGAATTAGAAGATTTACACAGTTAATATTCAAGATTCCTATTTATTTATAAGCATCCAAAAGCTATCTTTAAATTTTAAAAGCGAATATTTAAAAAAAATTAAAATTTTCAAACAGAAATAATAAAAAAAAAGTACATAAACTGAGTATTATATAATAAAAGTGAATGCATTTTATTTATTATTATGAAAATATTTAATAAAACATTTTAATTTTAAAAATTTTGTGAAGGTATTTTTATATTACACAAATAATTAAAAACAATTACACTGTGCAAATGAAATCTAAAAGTTTTCACACACGAAATACTTTTCAATAAATTTTATTCATTTTAAATATTTAATGCCTTTTAGATCATCACAAGATTTTTTTCATAGAATTTGATTAATGTATATTTTGTGAATGTTATTAATTTACATCTTTGTACTTGAAACGCATTCTTAAGTTAGTTTTGAAAGCTAATTTTTTTATAAATTTTATCTTTCTTTTTAAATAAAAAAGTTATTATTAAAAAAAACTCTTTAAAAGGCATTGTATAAGAAAGACCTGTAACATAAAATATATACTTAAATATAGTATTTACTGTCTTTTTTTACTGCATAAAATCAGCGAAAATAATCACTTATTTTATTGTATTTCAAAACACAGTTCAAAAAGAATAACATTCTATGTTGGAAATCATTGCTTATTAATTCATTGCTTAATAATTATAAGGTTAATTGCTTATTTTGTTTTTAAACAAAAATGGATGTACTATGTCCTTTTATTATATTTCTGAAAATTCTTTTTCCTTCCCATTCCTTTTTTAATATAATCGAATAATCTAATCTACTTTTACATAAATCACATCTAAGTCTATATTCAGAAAAATTAGGAAAGAAATTTTAGGCATTCGGAATTTCTGCGTTGAAGTTCATTTATGCTTTACTCATCATCATTCAAATTGCCTGGTAAATTTTCTTGGCTTTCTTCAGTTTTGGTAATTTTTTTAATTAAGTTAGCATGCTCAAATATTCTACATATCTTTTTTTCAATACCATTCCAGACATCTCCAAGCCCATCATCATCATTTGGAAAAGTATCTACGATGTTTGTGCTCGAAGTTGATTAACCCCTTATCCATTGAATGCAAGATAAAAGTTATATTAGAAGGGAGAAACTCCTTATAAATTGCTTTAAGATCACGAATATCAATATCAGTAGTGCAGTCATTCACAATGGTAAACTGTAGATATCCAATAAAAAAAGAGAGAAAAGTATCGATCCAAGTCTCTCAGCCATTTTTTAAATGTTACCTGTCATCTAAGCTTTAAATTTAACATGCAGGTGGAGGTAAATTTTGGAGATTTTTAAACATCTAAGCTTTAGCCCTTTAAATTAAAAACAGGAAATTTTGAAATCCGAATATCGATCCACTACTTTTCGTATATTATTCTAGGAAATGCGAATATTTGCACTAGTGGCTAAGTCGTTCATGAATGAAGAAAGTTTTCAGGCGTCATACTAAAAGAAATTCAAATAAAAATTGAAGACTCAATTTTTATTTGATTGAAAAATTGTTCAAAACTCAGTTGAAAATATAGGAATCAATACTTATTGCATAAAGAAAACTTTAATACGATTTAGAAACTACATTGTTTCAGAACTAAAATACAAGTTTTACAACAAATAATAATCTACATAAGAAAATTTAGATGATTTATGGATTCTCTTAAATTTTCAATTCCTTTTCTAACAGCTATCTTTTTAAAAATTAATATTATCACATAATATAGTGAATTCTGATGAACTTTATTATAAAAAATAATAGTAATTAGACTAGTAAGGATTTAAGTCATTTTAAGAAATATTATGAAAAATGCAACATTTACTCAATGTTTTAGTCCAGCTAGTAACTCAAAACTTTCTTTTTCAAAATATATATATGTATAATGATGCATTCCTAAGAATTTGCCTAATGTAATTATTTAGAAATAAAAGCTTCATGAAAACCAAGATAATAAAAGAAACTATTTGATCAAAAAATTATATCTACATTTTCATAAGCATACACATTTTTCAATTCATTAAAGTAAATGTTATCAATATTTACTTTATTATGTAAAACATAAACTAGTTTGTTACATAAAAAATAGAATTTATTATGTAATGCATGTGTTAAACACATGAATTCTGATTTTTTTTAATTGAATTTCCCATTAAGGGCATATATTAAAACTAAACATCTAAATCTCATCATGAAATTAAACTTCTTAAGTGCTATCCTATCTGTGTGTAGTATATTACATTAAACTATATATTATTATAGCAGATATGTATATATTATACTATATAGTATATACTTATTTATCTGCTATAATAAATGACATTTAGCACACCTTAAAATAATGCAACTTATTTGTAACATTATCTTAATTCTCATTTTCATTCATTCATTCATTTTCTTAATTTGTATATAGATCATACACATTTTAATTAATAAAATTTGTTAAAACAGAACAAAAACAACTTTTCATTTTTTTTATTTTTAAAATTTATTAAAAAATAATAATGGTTAATATACAAGTCAAAAATGTAGGAAGACAAAGTGCACTTGTAATTAAATGATAATGAAATTTTTAAATAAAATAGACAAGAAAGATAGAATATAATATTAATTTATGTAAACAAAACAATTTAACAGGAAACAATAAAAATGACATAATAACTACGCTGATTTGGCGAATGAAAAACAACTACATAAATTGGCTTTGTGCATTTTTTCATTTTTTATGAAATTAAAGAGTCTAGCAAGTAACTAAATTAAAAGCAATGAAGAGAATATAAAAACAGAAGAAATAAAATGTGAAATGTGATGAAATTTATATTTTCATTCTCAAACAAAAATTATACACAATTTTAAGCATATACTAAAGTTCAAGAAGCTGCTTGGGCAATGAAAACACTTCCAGCAGCCACCATCATTTTATGACATTTTTCCAGTTTTGTCTTATCACTTAGACGTTGTAAAATACTCGCAGCTTCTGAAAGCATACACTCTTTCTCACGGGGATTAGAAATAACACTATCAGGGAAATGTTGGCAGGCCAAAATAAGAGCTTCAGCCTGATCCCGTTCACTAGGATGATTATTTTCGCCATTGCCACCTGTAAAAGAAAAAATGATATCTTCAATGAAAATTTTAATAATCAATATTAATTAACTTCATCAAAATACAAGCTCACAAAAATATGGATTTCAAGTGTTAATAACCTATAAAATTCAAGTGAATAAATAATTAAGTTACAAATAAAATAAATTCATTAAAATTTGAAAATTGAGAAATAGAATAAGTTGAAAAAGAATCTTCCTTTAAGAATAGTAGCTATCATTAAAATTATAGAAAATGTACATCTGCAAGGAAAAATAAGAATTAATAGTATTAATAAGAAAACAGTGACAATGACTGATTAAAAAAACAGGGTTAAGTAATAATTAATCTCATGAATTTCCAACTAAAATATCTAAGTGACAACATAATAAAATAAAATGTTTTGTAAGAATTTTTTTTTTTAATTACTCTAACATTTTTGTTAATTAAAGTCACTAAAGCAAGATATAATACCATTTAATCAAGAAATATTTTCCAAGCAATTGTTTATGATTTGCAATTTTAATACAATATTAAATGCCCAATTTCAATTACTCTAATCCTTTACACAATTATTTCTTTGTTACAAAAAATGTTTCATACAAAATAAAACATAAAGTTTCAATGCATGTTATATAAGCTTTGTAGACACAGGACGGTTGGAATTTAACAGATGGTGCTTAAATATTTAATATATAGAAAGTAAAGAACAAATTTTGAAGAAATGATCTTCTAAACATGCAATTTTGATTTCTAAAAAAAGTAAGAATATTTTTACTTGTGAGAGGCATAGTTTTTAAGTATCGAAAATACCAAACATTAATTATTTCTACATATCAGAAGTAAAATAGTTCTTATAAGTAGAGATCGCCTGTTAATGATATATATAATGAAATTCTCTTTATCATAAAAACTTCACTTATGAAATTATTTTTAAACTTATCTAATCTGTGATGAATGAAATCACGGATTTTTAAAAAAGAGGTTCGATCATTTGGCATGAAACCACAGTAATAATAAACCTAAAAAATTTAAGCGATTAAAAAACAAGAAATCAAGAAACAGAAAAAGCTGCAATTGCAATGGTGAAGTAAACAACAACAAATGCACAGGAAAGTAACAGTTCCCAAGCCATATTTAAAAATGTGCTGAGGAATTAAAATATTTCAGAGTAACAAATCATTTGCTTTTAAATAGATTATATATATGTTTAATCATTCATTGTCAAATAATATCCGATCTAAGTAAATATTTGGAAAGAGGAGATTATCATTCTAACTAAAAAAAAATAATTTACTTGATTCAAAAATAACAGTTCAGTGTTGAATAGATTTACATTAGTGTTTTTTACTTCTTTAAAACAATTTACCACCTTCTAATATCAATAGAATATAATGTTACAGATTTGGATTATGTTTTGGCTAAATATTAGTAGATTTCCTTCCAACATTTTGTTGTGTCTGATTATTTGATATCCCAGAACTTTTATCTATTATTGAATTCCTTAAGTCACACTTTTTAGAAAGTTCACTGAAAAATAGAATTTTGCAAGATATTGTTTTTGAATGAAAAACATTTATGTTGTCAAATTTCAGGCATGACAAAAACAATTTTCAGAGCAAGGTGATGGAATGGATGTTGAACTATATCTTTTATGATATAATATCAAATGATGCAATAAAGCTATAGCACTAATATTTATCTATTTTTTAAACATGTTTTGGAATGTTAACCATGGCCTAAAGATAAGATCAAATTTTTCTAAGTGAAATGTCTCAGGTTTGATTCTAATTAATGTCGAACAAACAAAAAGAAATATTACACTTCTATTTTTGATTCTCATATGTCTCAAAGTGAGGAAGGGATCCTTTGGATTTTCCTCTTTGTAACATGTAAGTATAGAGCATTATTTACGAAAATTCTTCCCAAAAAGAGATATTTTTCTACTGTTACAAAAAAAAATACCTGCTGATGTCCAACATGTCAATGCAATTAATTTCCCATCTTGTTTCATTTTTATTAATTGCATTTCTACAACTTTCTAAAACATTTCTTTATATCCTTACGATATTTGTAGGATGCTTTCCCTAATATGCAAATAAAACTGGTTGCAGTGCCTTTCACTTCAATCAGTATGCTTTTTCTTTAGATAGCTTAAAGTTGAATTAATATTTTTCCAAATAGTTTTTGCATCAGAGGGGTGGGTATATGTACATCTTGATGAATTTTGATTAATGAATAGATGTATTGAAAATGTTTAACAGGATATATTTGAAAAAAATATTCTATTAAATTTACCTTTTGTACATATAATAGATGAAAATTTATTTCTTCGTCTCAGACTTCTATCTAACATTTGCTGAGTCTTTACTGGATTTGCACCTGCCATCAGTCTTAGAGTAATTTCATACAAATGAACCTATATAAGATGAAATATCATTTACTAAAATTACTTTTACTTTAATAATAAAGCACACAAAATTAAGTATATAATAATTCTATTATATAAAAAAAATGCTTGATAAGTTACTAATCAATAAGATGTCATTCTTCATTCAAAGAGCAGAGATTCACACACAAAACAATCACTTATTGATTACATAATATTCTAATTTAATATTTTGAGAGTGTTTCATAATTGTATAATACATTCTCATTTTTCTTTACCTTAACTAATTTTGGACAAAGAAATTCTTAAAGTTTGTGCTAATATGAAATAACAAAGTAATAATAATACGATAAGAGACAGAAATTTTTTTTGTTCATAAAAAAACATTAAAATAAAACAAATGAAAATTTTACCTAATATTTGGCAGTAAACTTATTTCACAAATTCATATTTATTGCTTTCATGGAGATTAAAAATCACTTAATTGTGGATTTAGATCAAACAATAAAAAAATTCTAAAAATAAAATTAACAAACTGTTTTTTTTTGTTGCAACAACTTGTTTTTTTTTTTTTTTTTTTTTTTTTTTTTTTTGACAACATTATATTTTAGTAACTGATAAATTAAAATGTAGCTGAAGCAGTAAAGATCAAAATAAACTGAATTTGTTTATCGTTCATGGAAGTTTTTTGCACCTGAGATCTAATTTGACTGGAAACTTCAATTTAGAGCTAATGTACAATATTTTAATTCTAAACAAAATTATTATATATAATACAAAATATAGATAACTATATAATACAAAATGTAGATATTAATGTCATTTTAATAATTTATGATGTATCAAAATAATTTTACCTTAGTATGCATTTCAGGAATATAATGTAAAAGACGTCGAAGACAACGTAAATCTTCTCGATAACCTTCAGAAACTCCATATGCATCAGAATTATTTGGCTTAGCTGTTTCCCAAACATGTTTGCGTGAGCTTAAACACCAATCAATACTTAAGACTTGAAATGCCTATACAAATGAATGCTAAGTATCATTCGGTATTGATAAATAATTTGGATATTATAATAAGGATAAATTGGATATAATTAGGATATTTATTAATTCAAACAAAACATTAAGATTAAATGCATAATACAATATTTACAAATCAGATAAACATAATTTTCCAATGAGTATTTCTTCAAAGATATAGTTCTACATCTTTACATTATTATCAAAAACATGAAATTACACATTACTATTAAATTATATAAAGATCACAGAAAAATTTTATTCATCCAAAAAAAAATTGTGTTTGTTTTAAATCACAAAAATTTATAAAAAAAAAGAAAAAACTTACATTGCAATATCAGCAGAAAAAAATTGAATTTTAATAAAAAATGGAAACATGAATTCAAAATATTTTTCAAAAACACCGTTTTTTCCTTTGGTCCCAATTTTCTTCATTATCTCTCATTAATATTATTAAACTCAATACATATTATTCATTTGCATCAACAGTTTTGGTAAATAATGTGCTAGAAATTTTCTGCAATTTCCTAATTAAACTTAATAATCAACATTTTAAAACTATGTAACATAAGTTTTTTTGTTTTTTTAATTAGTCCTCATAATGTTTTCCTAGCAACTTTCAAAAGATAAATATTTCATCCCAAGATATCTAAGAAGCAAGTATCCTGAAGCCTAATATATACCAGACGATGATTTCGAATTAATTTGTTCAAACCCAATGAGACTATCTGTTCCTAAACTAAAGAAATGTAGACTATTTGTGTCCTTTATTATGATTCCTCTGAATTCCTATAGATATTTAGATAAATCCTGTAAAAAACACAAGAAAAATAAATAGATTTTTTTTCTAAATTTTTTTATGCTTATTTACTGTATACATGTATATTTTTTAACAAGCCGACTCTATTTCTATTTTTGATTTCACATTTATAGACTTCAAAATATAATTTTAATTCAAAAACTATATCTTTGAAAATATGCTTTCTAAAAATTATAAATAACAAAACTATTTGTCAAATGAATGCATTTTATAATTGTTTATAAAATGAAGACGAAAAATCGTGTACTAGCTGTCAGAAGAATATTAATTTAGATTTAAAATTTATGAGTGAAGTGTATACTATTAAGATCTGAATGAAATGTCATAAATAATTTTAATATGACTATGACCTATTCACTAAATATGAGTAAGAAAATGTTGAGTGACAAATATTACAAAGTATCTGCGGACAACCCATTTTAGAAATCGAAATTAATTTTTGCAAAAACAAAAATAATGTGAATTACAATAATTTATATTGTTTATATTAAATAAATCATGATAAAATATTCAATATAGTAAATGTTAAGATGTTAATGGATAAAATAGCTATGGAACAGGATATTAATTTAATGAAATAAAGTAAAATTCATTATATAACAGAATGTCTCAGTAATAGTTTGGCACTGAATACAAATAGTAATATAATCACACATCTATTAATTAAGGGAAAAAGCATTTGAGAGAATTACAATTTTCTTTATTACCTGTACCAAAGGTGGAGGCATCTGATGCAAAGAATAGTTCAAACTGTCTTTAACAAGACTACCTGCTTTATCACAGAACCGAATAGTTATGCTAGGTATTGATGCTTGATTCATACAGCTCTTCTTAGCACGGAAAGAATTCAAAACAGCAGAAGGTAGTGGATGGCTATTGAAAATAATTATACATAAATTCTTAACTCATATACAATCAATTCAAAAGTAAACATATTTAAATTATATTGATAGGTAATATAAAATAAAAACAGAATATATATTTTACTAAAATGAGTATGACTAAGATTGAAATCACTACAAAATGGAAAATTCATATGTATAATGGTAATTTTGATTACATTAGTAAGATTCGCTTATAAATATATATAATATATAAGTACATATAATAATCAATTATTCATTAATTTTATTAAATTATATTTTAGCATCTTGATTTAAAAGTGCTATATGTACAATCCAAGTAAGTAGGATAATAATTTTCATTGCATTCATTGAGATTTAAGAACTTATTTGAGCATTGTTGCCTAGCATACACAAATGAATTATTTACAAACTTCAGTTAATTTAAATATGTTATTTTTTAGATTTCATAAACTGTATATTACATTTACAAATAATGTTTAAATTTTTCTTAAATTTATTAATATTTTGAATTTGCATGTATTCTTTAAAAACATGGAAATAAAATATTGCATGTAAGTGATTTTTTTTAAACAGAAACTTTTTATAGCATAGGCTTATTATTTTGTATCTAAATTGTAAAGAAAATTAGATTTAGAATAAAGATCTCAAAATGACCTTTATTAAAGGGGAGCGCGCAACATACGAAAATGGAATTTTAGGAAGGAAACTAAGAGATTCTGAAAAAATACAGAAAAATTTTAACAATGAATGAAAATAAATGCTGAATTTAAAAGAAGCAATTATTTCATGTAAAACATTTTTAAAATACATTAGTATTATGGTATAATAAGAAATAATTTAAATGAAATAAAAGACTGGTTTAAGCAAATGTTTATACTCTAAACGTTTCTATTTACTTTATTATTATAAAACACAAAACAAAATTTATTCAAAAACTAACACAGGTATACAAAATAAATAGGAAATACAAAAGATGCCAAGAAAAATATTAATGTAATATTTATTTCTCACTATTAAAACAATATATTCCTTTTATGCAAAAATTAAAATATGAGATTATACATTAATACCTCAATTCTATAAATGAAATATAATGTTTGATGAATATTTAATCAACTCTTGATTAAGAGCTACATTTAAATTCTAAAAGATTTCATTTTCTAATCAAGAAGTGTTACATTCAAAATTATAAACTTAGGACAAATTTTCTGAAAAAGTAAACTGCGAACAAATTCATGAATATGAGTAATTTTATTATTCCTCAAATAATAAATAATAAATGTTCATATTAGATATTGAGTGATTAAATTTCTCAAATGCATATATAGATTTGTTCCCTTTTTCATAAATTTTCTGTATTATCTATGATAGGCATATCACTTAATACAATGGATAACCAGAAATTAACCATTGTGCATTTTAAATAAAAAATATAATGAATACTTAATTTTATAAAAATCTTTGTAACTTACTTTCTAAGAATAAAATTATATTTTTTACAAATAGCATTTAAGTTCAAAAACCTAGTGTTTAAATTGAACATCACCAATTTTTAAATTAATATCCAGTTTGAAAATTCTAAATACAATAAATGTAGAATTTTTTCTTGAATTAATAATTTTTTAATTGAAATATTGTCTAAGTCCTTAGAAGGCCATGATGTTAGGGACTTGGTTAATCCTCTGGGATTTCTTTACACGGTTCAAATTAGATCAAAAAGCAAAGAACCTTTCCTTTCATACTTTCATATTTTTGGAAATGTTTTAAAACCAACATGCAATATATTTTATCCCAGCCATAGTTGCCAAAATTTAAATTTTTGAAAACTTTATAGCGTTTAATTCAATACACAAGACATTCTATATTAAAATCCTATTTAGAAATGAAACAGTGTTTCATCTGTTAGTAATTAATATGAGGCAAGATAAATGTGAAACATAAAAGCTTTTGCAAATTAAAATACATACTTTGTGCCAAATAAAAAAGATACAGGTATTCATTTCAGCTAATATTTGCAAACATACACAATTATTATTTGATACACACACAAATATTAAAGAATTCATTAAAGTATAATGCATCAAATTATAATTCAAAAAAGTACTGCAAAAATATTTCTTGCATTAATTTACTATTAATAACAAAGCAGTTTCTAAATGCTGTAAGAAAATGTTTTTAACAAATTTAGATATGAAAAGCTAATGAACGTTTTTGCAATTTAATTTTCAAATCATTAGTAGTGGCTGATTTAGTCATTATAAAAAAAACTTCTTAAAAAATTCTAGTTCATAGCATCCTTTTTTCATGGTTTTAGTTAACAAAATATTATTTTTAATTTGCATTAGATACAGCTGTGGATTTACATTCTATATTCATACTATTTTTAATTAACCTTCTACTGATTGCCTATTAAAATTTAAAAGATTGCTTAAAAATTATCAACTCTACTTCTAAAATTAAAGACCATAAAAGACTATAATTTTATAAAATTTGTAAAATATATATTACTTTTATTTATAAAATATAAATTCTAACAGCAAAGCAATATTTGAACTAAAATTAGGTAATTGTTGTTAAATCTAGGAGTTGTCATTATTATTAAAACAAATTTCTCTTTGATAGGAAATTCCTAAATTCATTAATTCTAATTAAAAAAATATTTATTCAATATAAATATATCAATTCCAAACCCTTTTATGAACATTAATTTGCAAATATGATTTAGTATTAATTTAATGATTTTTACCAAAATATTTCAAACAAAATGAAAGTTCACGTTGGATATATTTATTTAAAATTACTTCAAGACTTACTTTTAATAATCTTTTAGTATTTATAAACCTAAATTGATACCCGAATATCATTATAGATAGAATCAAACAAAAAAAATAAATAAATAAAGATTTTAAAAATGAAAGAAATTGCCAAATTTTTTTTTCTTCCTTACATCACATATACATGCAGCATATATATTAATGTTTGAAGTGGAATACGGCCATAATCATTTATAGTATAGTTCAACAATACAAGGGAAGGATTCTGAGATCACATGATCATATGTCAGGAATACTCTTGTGAAAAACACTCATCACAAATATGGTGCCATTTGTTAGCAGCTGTTATGACAGTGAAGGAAAATGGCAAATATAGTTTAATAAAAACAACAGGAACATTACTTAATAAAAATTGTCATCCGATAGCTTCTTTTTCAAAAAGAAACATTTTGTTTCAGTAGAAGTTTTAAAGGAAATTAAAGATTACTGCAGAAAAAGAAATTTAAGGACATTAAGATATATATCTGCACTCCCTGAAGAATTTATATTCTTAACACTTTTAAGGATATGTATAATGAATATAACTAAATCATGATTAAGATGAGAAATTAAAATACTTGTATTATTTAAAGCACTAAAAATATAAATTCCTAAAAATATAAGCAATACATTTATGTAAGATAAAGTAATATAAAGCAATATATGTATGTACATGTATAAAAGCAAAACATGTATCAAGAAAATATATATTGTTCTATGAAGAACTTAATTATAAATTGACTACAGCAGAAAATTAAGATTATTCAATTTTATTCTAAAATTCTAATTTAATATATATATATATATATATATATATATATATATATATATATATATATTTCAGGAGGCAATAAAATCAAAACAATATATAATTTTAAATATATTTTTAAATTTTACAATCTCTAACAATTATATTCTTCTTAAAAACAAGCATTAACAATGGAAAAAATCATATACTAACTGGGAACTCATAAGCTCCTTTGGAAAGTTTTCAACATCTTGATAAAATTTTTCAGCTTTATCATTTTCTCC
>JAPDSC010059630.1:0-25539 GCA_026290005.1 Latrodectus geometricus
AAAAAGCTGAAGAATATAAATCTGATAGTAAGGAAAAAAAAAAAAAATTCGAAAAATGCACAACTTCCAATTCAGAAAAATTCTAATAAATATTAGAATTTTTAAATTTAAAATTTAATTGCTAAATTTTAGTAAGATCTTTTCTGAAAATAATATTTAATCACTTTTTGTATCACATTAATGAGCAATTAAATAAAATATATCAAAGCAAAATCCATCTTCAGAATGATTTAAATCATTATTTTTATAGAATATTAGGGGAGAAATCAAGGATGTTACCTTGTGAATTTTTCATATTCCAGATAAAAATTTTATGATGTCAAATATTATTACACTTCTATACCAATGACATCGCATATTGCCTGCAAATTTTCACATCAGGTGTTTTATATCGGATAGCAATCATAGCTAATGCAAAGCTACGGTATAACTTAATATTTGTAAATTCATAATTTACAAAAATATTAATAATGTATTTTTCCCCTCTTCAGTTTATACAGAAAATTCATTTTGTTCAACTTAACAAATTAAAAATAGTTTCGCGCTTCATTACCATGAGCTGCTTTTGGCATCATTTTTATTTATATACTAGCTGTACCCGCCCGGCGTTGCCCGTGCATTTAGAAAATGCAGATAAGTGAATAGCGCAGGAATAGTAGTGTAGGATATGTAGACTGTCTCTCTCTCTCCCCCCCCCCACACACACACAACATTCCCCGTCGATAAAAAGGAACAATATATCCTAACCATGAGCCATCTGTTAAAAAATTAGTTTAAATGAGAACAGACCTCATATTAGCACATGCTAGGAAACCGTAGTCATGTGGTTATAATCATTGGTCTGAAGTTTAAAGAAAAGTAAAACATAAAAAATTCAAAATCAAAGATAGGAAAGAGTTGAAAGGGAAAGATAGAGAGTACAGTACAGAAAAAATAAAAAGTAACGAAAACATGGATGAAATAAAACATCCTGCTTACAGGAAATTTGGAGTTGAGAACCGATTAAATTTTTAATTTAAGTGTAAGTTAAACTTAGATGACAATGAATTAGAAGAGGAGAGTGTTTGTGTATGTTTGTGGAGCTCGGTCTGGGGTCGCAAGGGCCCCTGACCGATTAATGTCTGTTGGTACTGCAGCACTGGGAAGCAGCACCATTCGGATTATTCCTCATGCTCTCAAGAGAGCACTAAACAATAACATCATCATTTAAAGCATGACAGTCAGAGTTAGTTTGGGAGAGTGGAGAGTGGCAATAATTTTTCTTTAGATTGTCCTTTTCGTTAGAGAGCCTCGGGATAAACTATATTTAATGTTCTTCCATTCGGAGCTAAGATGTGTAGATTATCGACATTACCAACTCTTGAACAACCCACGTACAGTTGACCATGGGAGAAACACGGCTTACGGAGGTCGAGCCCTACAACTTTGAGAGATTGTCCTTGTGCCTTATTAATGTTCATCGCGAAACTCAAACGAACAGGGAATTGTAGACGCTTAAACTGAAACGGGAGATCGGAAGGGATTATAGGAATTCTTGAAATAAACACATCTTCGCCTGCAGCATGTCCGGTCATGATGGTGGCTTCTATAATATTTGGCATCAGTTTCTTGATAGAAAGTCTTGTTCCATTGCAAAGTGCAGGCGGATCCAGATTCCTGAGGAGAATTATCGGTGCTCCAACCTTCAAGTCCAATATGTGGGAGGGTACTCCAGGTGGCTCTAATTTGTTGAGAAACTCTGTCGTATAGTTGACAGCCTCGTCAATAATGCATGTCGTGTCTATAGATTTGTAAATATGAAGAGTTCCGGGTAAGTTCTGTAAAAGTTGCTTGTTGATAACACTGACGGCTTCGTTTGTTGGGGCAAGAATTGCTCTTTCGCACAGCCATGCGTGATCAGTAAAGTGGTGAATCACATTCGGAAACACAGCCTCTTTCAGTTCTTCTTCAGTAGTCACAATCCTTCCAATGCCTTGCATCGCTACATATCCATCTTCATTTTCTGAAGTAAGGGCTCCATTTCCTAGTTTCAGTAGATTATCTGCAAACTGCTGGGCAGAGGGATCACCGTTGAGATGAACTCGCATGTTAGTCGATAATCCAAGTGTTTGAATGCCATTCCAGATGTAAGAAGATTTTATGCAGGCCTGCATTTCATCTGCCCTCGTTCCACGCGGAATAACTGGTAGCGTCTGTCGAAAATCGCCTGCCAAAACCATTACGACGCCTCCCATTCTGTCATTGTTCCGTCTGAGGTCTTTCATGGTGACATCTAATGCTTCGAATGCGGCTTTGTGGGACATGGTACACTCGTCCCAAACGATGAGCTTGCAATCCTGTAGAACCTTTGCCTTTCCTGAATTCCTTGGGATGTTACACGTTGGAGTCTCTGTGCTTGTCAGATTTAAGGGTAACTTGAACGCCGAGTGAGCAGTCCTACCACCTGTCAAGAGTGTAGCAGCAATGCCGGATGAAGCGACAGCCAGGACAATTTCATTTCTGTGCCGCACCTTTGCCAAAATAAGGTTGATAAGAAACGTCTTCCCGGTTCCGCCTGGAGCATCCAAAAAGAATATACCCCCTTGCCTATCAAAAACTGCTCTAGTAATCTTGTCAAAGGCTTCTTTTTGATCTTGGACCAATTTAGGCTCATTCTCCTGTATATAAGCTGCGAGCACATCCATGTTATAACTTCGTTCTCTAATTACTTCACTGGAGATGGCAGAATCGCTGTTTCTGTTAGGTTGGGGAAGTCCAAAGCTTTTCAGGTTCAATCCTCCTAGAGATATTATCTTGTTCTCAATGTAGATTAGGGCTCTGTTAAAGATGTCGTCATTGTAGTCCAGGTCCATATTCTGCTGCTGGATCCTTGCTTGATGCAGTATGTCTTCAGACAGGTTCTCCCTGTGGTTCATCCATAACTGTTCAGGCCCCGACATGGAGCACGTTTGAAGCATTACAGCAAACAGATTACGCATCATCTTGGGTGATCGAGATGCAGCTGCTTCTTCTAACGCCGTGTTCCAGTGTTCGTCATTCTCCAGAAGTCCTTGAAGTTGGCAGGCCTCTTTGAAAGTGTTGCAGACTCTTCCTTGAACGGTTCTCAAATCCGTGAATGATGTTGGGCCTCTAACTTCATGTAGTAATAGGCGAAGGTGGAAGCATTCGGAGTTGTTGGGATGGACGGTGTAGACACGGCCAAGGGCATCAGTAGACCTTATTCCTGTTTCTTCTGGAACAATTTGTCCTTGTTTACGGCGGTTCCAACTCTTGTTCATGCTGTTCCATGTGTAGTACTTTGGAATTTGGTTGTAAAGTAAATTGCGAGCAAAGTTATCTTGGGTGCACAGCTTGAAGAAAGATGTGAGCGTTGTTTCCTGGGGTGCCTGGACCCGTTCAGCAGCATTTTCTTCAGTGAAGTACACTCTCTGGCCATTTTCAAGGTGGACGCTTAGATGAACGACTGTGGGATGACGTTCGTGGATTGGAAAGTTGAGTATTCTCCACACTGCTTCATTGCTGCTAATGTATCTTCCCATCTCATATTGATGAATTTCATTCAGTTCATTGGCTCCACTGGTGACATCAAATACAGCCATGTCGGATCCTTTATTGACATACTTTCATACATACTTTATGGACTTGACAGAATTGCAGTACTCAACGTTGATATGTGCGTTAAAAATTTTGGATAGTAGTGGACAGTAAGGAATAATCCAGGCATTGTCCACCGAAACTTCTGATCCTCGTAGATTGATGCTTGCTGTAAAAGTTTATAAAAAAAATGCTAATTAAGAAACAAAAACTTTATAAAAAATGCAATTCTGAAAAAAAAAAATTTAATGTGTCATCAAAACAGCAAGCTAAAGCTACAAAAAAAAAATGAATTGTTATGAATCGATTTAATAAGTTGAAAATAAATGATAGCAACAAATCACAATAATAGCAACACAATAATGCAAATTAAGAAACAAAAACTGAAGAACAAAAACTTTATAAAAAATAAAAAAAAACCGTCTGATTTTTTTTTCCCCAACGGATATATGAATTCGAAAGTTGCTGTTATCTCAGAAGATATTGAAATTAAGAAAAAGCCGTAAGCGAAAAAGATGTTTATTTTTTAAAGCTCTTTCCAATGATATAACATTTGTGTCAGTACAATAAAAAAAAAAAAACGGAAAATTTTCCAAAAGATGGTCGCCAGAATTGTTTCTCAAAAGGAGCTGGTACAACCCCGGAATCAGCTATCGGCGAGTAGCGATCTCGAGAAGAAGTTTTATAAATAATTTTTTTAAAATTTTTCTAATTCAAAAATCGAAAATCGGGCTTCGAGGTCTGGTGGCCAGCCCCATCTTAGCGAGAAAAAAAGGCGCCAAAAACAGGTATTTTGCTTGGCGAGAAAAAAGTCGCCAAATATCTGATTTGGGGGGAGTATATCAAAGTAGTTCCCATTGCAAAAATTAAGAAAAACAATAAAATCTCTTGGCTCAGATTTACTGTACGGTCACTCTTGGCGCGATTTTCCAAAGTTGGCGATAAATAACATTTTCTGACAATCCAACCAATTCTGATTAATCGCAGATGAAGGATTCCAACCAATAAAAAATGGGAGATTCTGACAAACTGGGAACCAACCAATGAAAAATGGAATATTTTACTTATTTTCAGACTTCACTTGTGCAGATTGGCGAGGTTGGCAAGATTTTTGGCGATTTTTTAAAAAATCGCCAAGAGCGACCGTACAGTAAATTTTTACCAATCTCTTTTTCCCCCCCCCCTTTGGTTGCTATGTTAAACCGTGTCCGTTGCGATGGCTTACATGGTATTTATTTTGATAAATCAAATCGAATCGACAAATTTGAAGTCTTCGGCATTTGTAATTCTAATGTTGAGTATAATACTTCACTTATTGTGGTTTTGGTGATAGTAAGATTTCAGATTTTCGTTTTTCATTTTTATTCTAATTCAAATAAAAAAAAGTTTGATTCCTTGTAGATTTTCTTAATAACTTTGCTTAAGGAATCAAGTATTTTTGTTCATTTTCTATATTTATTTAGTTTAATGATTTTAATTAGAAATATTTTATATAAATTAAAATTAGATGTAAGTTTGATTTCCTAACGATTTCTTATTAAAAAGTTTAAGTGTATCTAATAAATTCTTCAAAGTTTTTATTTGCTTTCAAGAATTTGAGAAAACTTGAATGATAAATAAACTGCTATTCGTTTGTGCTAAAATGAATAATAATTAGAATTTCCTGAAGAATGTATTGAGTCAATAATATAGTATGAAAATGGGTACTTCTTCATTTCACCGGTGCAAGTTATAAAGTCGCCAAATGGCATTACTATGCGTAACAAAAAATCACAAAATTTCTGCATTTTCCATCATTAACTTTCTGTTTTTTCCAAACATTTTAAATAAAAAAAATATTTTTACAAAATAAAATTTTCAATTAACATTAAATGAATTAAATTAATGGTACAATCCTAGGAGACAGGATTCAATTTGTCACCAAAGGTCCCATACCTTTGGTGACAAACGGGAAAAAAAAGCGTCCAGGCAGAACGAAATGGCAAAATAAGAATTCTAGAAATCGTTACGTTTATCGTATCTAGTGTATCAAAGTAGGATTACCAAGAATGACAAAATTTATAACCAACTAAAATTATTCATGCCAAGGACCTAAAGCACATTTTAACCTAAGATTCAAAACACTGATGACAATTTTTCGACATAATGCAAATGAATATCTAGATCCGTTGTAGAAAAAGCCCTTAATAGGTGAAAATGCGCTTTAGGTCCCTTACTTGGCGCGTTTTCAAAATCGCCGATGCCATGGCGAAAATTCTACGGCTATTTCAAAGTGAAACTTAATTAGCGACCAATGAAAAGACTAAAACAAAAGGATAATTAATGAGCATGAGTGAAAAAGCGCATCAAATTCGCGAGTTGGTGAAGTAGGGGAACTAAAGTGCAATTTAACCAACAAAAGAATATGGAATTAATTTTATAATACACACATACACAATCAGCCAGTTTAACAATATAAAATTCCAAACACGAAAAACAAAAAGCATCATACTTATAACTTAAAAGGGATAAAAAGAAATTATTGGCTGTATCCCAGTGTACGGTACGCTATTTTTATACAATTAATATAATTATAGAATATACAATTAATATCATTATATAATATAAAATTATATTATTTTATACAAATAATATAATTTTATACATTATTATATACAATTAATTATAATTGTATATATGATTACCGTTGTATATATGCGTACCGTATAAGGAGCGTACCGTTCACTGGGAATTAACCGAAATTATTAAAGGCGGAAAAAATTATAAGGGTAAGTAAAGTCCAAATTTTAAAATGCAAAATTAAGATTTCATCTTGATTATTATAAGTTATTCTCAAAAACATAAATAATAACATTTTATCACTCACTCATAATTTTGGCTTCATTATTTTTTTTTTTTTTTATTCTTCCATAAAAGCTGATCCTCTACTTTGTAGGTGGAGTTTTTTCTTCCCCAGGTTTCTTTTCTCCTGGTTTTCCTCCTTTATCATCAGGCTGTCCGGGTTTTTTCTCACCAGGTTTTTCTTCAGGCTTTTTAGGATCCATTTCTTCTCCCACGGGAATTAAATACTCAAATGAAAATATGTGATGAATTTTTTGCTTTAAGTAAACTATGCAGTAACGCAGCTTATCAAATCAAAATTAGAATGTGAAATTCTGCAAATTGTCTCACTTCACTCGCGTATCATATCCACGTAGCACCTTCTCACGTGGATGTTCAAACCAGCCTTTACAGTTTTAAATAACTGTAACAATTTTTACTTCTGGAAACGTCTAGAAATTTCTGTAAAGTTTGGAATAGAGGGCGCTAGTTTCTCAGTTAATAGGAAAATGGTTCCTATCATAACTTACCGCTGTTGTACTTCTTACATGTTTATATTATTGCAGACTAATACAATAATATTCCATGTTTCAAAATTGATGTCGGATTTAATATTGATAGCAATCAAAACATTAATTTATATTCAATGAAACTTACTACGTTATAGATCAACTTCGATTCAAATTAAAGTTATTTCATATTGTAAGTGCGAATGATGAAAACTTTCCGAATTTCAGTAAAAGAAATCATTATAATCATAGAGGTTGCCTTTGACTAAATTTTTAGTCAAAAAGGGAATAGTTATCCGAATTCAGCGACATTAAATGAATGAAACTTTTATTTCTTTTTTTCCAGTTAATAACAATCATGTAAAAATAGGGGAAATGGCGGCATTTTTAAACAACCAAACTAACAACATTCAAATTAGGAATATACTTTATGGTGCCTCTTTGATTCTCGCAAAGTTGTAATCGCGATTGATCGCCAAGCCGGGCAAACCCCAATCATATTCCGATAGCAACAGGGGAATTCATTGTCTGTGCCAACAAAAATCGCCAATAAAAACGATAGCCAAACAAAAATCGCCATGTTTGCCAAGGGGCCACCTTAAAGTATAGTTTTACCATAATTTGACATTGGTAACGAACAAATTTCAAATGGACAGACAGACAGACACATTACACTTGCTTTTATTATCTATCTATAACCCCGGAATCAGCTATCGGCGAGCAGCGATCTCGAGAAGAAGTTTTATAAATAATTTTTTTAAAATTTTTCTAATTCAAAAATCGAAAATCGGGCTTCGAGGTCTGGTGGCCAGCCCCCTTGTGCTTCCGTGTAAAAAATTCCAGGTCCCTGCATGCGATAGATTTGACTGGAGAGCTCGGTCAGACAAACGGACAGACACATTACACTTGCTTTTATTATTATAGAAGATTCGTTTTAGTTTGTTCTGATGAAGCACAAAATTATTATACTTTTTGTACTAATGATCTCTAGCATCAAGATGACTTTAGGATAGATCTCATAAGGGCATCGAAGTCTAACATTATTCATTTTATAAAGATTTGTCGGGCATTATCTTATATTCTTACAGTGTGATTTTGGACTTGAAATATAATATACAATCCTAAAACAAATATATCCAATTTAGTATGAAAATTTAAATTTGTGCGTAGTGCGTCGTAATTTGGAATTGATTGATTGATGTGTGAATCTGTCCAAGTACATTCAAATTTAGAAACAGACACAAGTGGATTACTTTGAATTCTACTTGATTATGAAACAAGCGGAGTAAATAATCTCGAGTGACCTGGTAATATGAGGCAAGTTTCCAACAGAATGTCAAAGTTAGATAGTTTTTGTTTCGAACAATATTTGCAAGTATAACCATATATTCTATTTGATTTTGTCTGTAGAAACTTCTTCGATAAAGAAACAAAACGCATTTGATTTTCATTTGATTGAATTAGAAAAAAAAAAAAATTATCTCGCCGATGCAAAAGCTCAGATGTTTAGAGAAATATGGAGAAGAGAGGATAGCAAACTAGATGATGTGTTTGTTGTAGAAAATGATGCTGTGTTTGGCGTTGGTAATACATAATCCATTAATCAGTTGGTACAGTCAGGCATAACTCTGCCTTCTTATTTTTTAGGTCTACAGCTAGCACATTAACTATCCACTTTTTAGAAACATGTCATTAAAATTAAATTATGACAGTTCTTTGTGCTCAATTCCTAGGTGTCAGTGCGGTGATAAAATGCGCCGAATTGGTTTACTGTGTCGGAATGTTTTCTTGCGTTTGTATGACATATAGCTTATGTTTTATAACGTATATTTGATGTAACATATGTACATGTTTGAAATTTATTTTGTATGCTCTTAACCCTTGACATATTTGATTAGTAACTGGATTTTATTTCAATACTAGGTACCAAACTTAAAAATCGCTACAAACCAGCACAATAATTTACTTCATTTGCAATTGAGAATTCGACTTTTGATTATAAAATTGTAATTATTTTCTGCATATTGGTTCATGTTAATTCAACTATGACACAAGTCCATTTTAGCCAGTTCATAACTTAATAAGATACTATCATACTGATTAAAAGTAAGTAACTGTGATCTACAAGAACGATTTTTTATCCCATAACCTGATTTGCAATTTGGGTGTGACATATGCCAGGTCAGGTTTAGATCCCGTCATAGGATCATGTTATAAAATTTTGAGGTGATTCATTGTATTAATGCATACAAATGTATTAAGCTATTTTGAATCGACTAGATCTCCTGTAATGTAATAAATCATATCAAAATACGAAAATCGTAACAATTTAAAAATAACACTGATCATAGAAATCTAGCCATAAACTTTTGAACATCTTAAATTATTCCTATAGCAAATAGTTTCTTCATATTTCCGTTTATCAAATATTCAATGACTAATCATTCGTGTTTGATAACTTTATTTGGGAAAGCCATTGATTTTTTCGACGCATTAAGCATGGAGCCAGATAATAATTTTTCGGGAGTAATTAAACCAACTGTTGTTGATAAAAATTCCAAATTTTCTGGAGCCACAACATTTCATGCAATATCCACATCCGATAAAAATACTCAAACAAAAAACTGGAAAAAATCAAATGTGAGGAGACATGCTGAAATGTTACGGAACACACCTCAATATTATCGTTTCAATCCAAATTTTTCAAAGAAAAGTCAAAAGCCTGCAGTTAATCGAACAGAAAACGAAAAACAAAAAATACTTGCGAATGATATAGATGATGAGAATTATTGTGAATTAAAGACAACTGATAACAATGAAAAATTAATGGCAACTGTTGGTGTTAATATCCAGGTATCACAGTAAAATTAGTTTGTAATTATTTTCTAAAGAAAAATGTATAATAATAATAATAAAGAAACAAAATATTCAGCCAACGCAACTTAGTGATTACAGAAAATAGGGAAAATTTATCGGCTTCTACCGGTCCCGTTATATACATATAAGAGCGATCAATCTTCCATTAGGCGACAATAAGAAAAAGGCGTCAAACATGGTATTCCAAAGTAAATATAAAATATCCGCAGTATATAAAAGAATGTGCAATGCAAAAATTAAACACTTCTTTTATTTAAACGCATGAAATATACAATGCTGGCCACCGTAAATGCAACACCCTAAAAAAAGCATGCAAATAACATGAAATTTACAACATGCATTAGCGAACGTGAGATATGCAAATGAGTAGAATTTCAGCGCAGACGCACATCACGCGCGCACTTCAAGAATTGGAGATTTAAAAGATTTCAAATTTAGCAATAGTATTTTTTTTAACGATCCATTATACCTCGTAAAAAACAACGATCATTTGATCAAATATCTGAAGTTCCACAGAGAAAGGATTGTGACCTACCGAGATTGAGGATTATCTTTCAGGGAAATTGGTAGTCATGTTGGACGAAATCAAATAATTGTAATGCGGATATGTGATCGTTGGATGCAGGAGGCTACGACGGACAGAAGTATTTGATCGCATTCACCTCAGTGCACCACTTCACGTGATGACAAGAAAATTGTGCGCATGACAGTGACGGATCGCTCAACCACATCACGAACTATAGCACAGTACATTCAGTTTGTAACGCATCATCCAGTGTCTGTGCGTACCATTCGACACCGTTTACAGCAGAGTGGTCTGTCTGCAAGACGTCATTGCTTCGTGCACCCTTGACGCAGAACGTCAGGTTACATGAAACAGTACGTCTCCGCCACCAATGGCGCGAGGAAAGAAGGATGTGGACGGCAAAGTGGAATGAAATGGTCTTTACTGACGAGTCACGCTTCTGTCTGCAACACCACGATGGTTGCATTCGAGTCTAGAGACACCGTGGAGAGAGGATACTGAACAACTGCGTTATGCATTGCACTACCAAACTGATCTTGCACCGAGTATTATGGTATGGAGCGGTATTGGATACCCAAAAATTATTGCATCCATCCCGAAAATTGCCTCCCGGAAGGAATTTTCATAGATAGTATATTGTTTTCACGTGTCACAAGGAACGACTACTTTAAAACTCCCAAACATTCACTATCACCATGGAAGATGAGCATGCAGAAGACAGAATCGCAGCAATATCTACCATTGCTCAGCATTGTTGGGATCGAATCCTGAGCCTTATGCTCCGAATAAAGCTGCCCTACTATTAGGCTACAGTATATTGGTCAGTGGTTAATTTGAAATGCGGTCTATATTTCTTTTCAAAAGTTCAACTACTGTGTTTATAACAAATTTTAATTCTACTTAATACTAAATTGTTTTCACTGTAAAGTTGCTCATTCCCCGATGCAATTAAATTACAAGCGTTTTATAATGTCATTATCTCTATGCTTCCTTCACTACTTTGTGTGTGTCGCTTGACGATCATTCTCTGCATATGAGGGTTGTAAATCTGGATTTAAAGTTTAAAGTGTATTCTGAACTCTTATAAACATCCATGCCCGACGTAAGATTCAAACCCACGAATTATTGAACGAAGGGCCAGCTGTTGCTTGGAGAAAGAAGCTGGCTTGTTCTTTAACGTCTATTAAAATTGTCATCTGTAAAAAACTCATGTGGATTTTTAAAAAATTTATAGCATATGGCATGGAATCAAAGAAAAAATATTATTGAAAGAAAAGTCTTGGCTTAAATAATCATTTTAAAAGTTATATCCTTTTATAAAAATTGTGAGCATCCGCAACTGCAATGATTTCTTGAAACAACTTCTCCGTGTTCAACGGTAAACTATCAAGTGTGTAGTTATTAAAATATTAATTTGGATTCTTTCTGTTGTCAAGTTGCTCATTGACAACAGATCAAGTAGCTTCACGCTGTTTACCGTTAAGATCTGCAAAGTGAAGCCTCTTTTGGCGTGTGAGTGATTGGAGGGTGACCACATTTTCCCTTATTGGGTTGCTCAACTCCGTAGGTTGGGAACATGCCCATGTTAAGTTATGAAGTCCAAAGTTCTACTAGTGTGGCGTGGATATGGAGAGAAGGGTGCCAGCTCAGATGTGACCCGTCACCTGCCCATGGTTCAAAATTATGAATTGTTTGGTGATGTGGGAGTATTTCAAACCCATTAACTTAAGGTATAGTCTGGGGTTCACCTATACCACTATTTATGTATATGTATTGGTTTTCAGAAATTAAGGAAATATCACAAAAATGATGATAACGCAAAAATTTATGCGTAGAATTTAATCAAACTTATGAACCTTATACAACACACAGAAAAGTACTAAATAGCAAAAAAGGAAAAAAAAAAAAAAAAAGAAAAAAAACCCAGACAATTATGGTATGATAAAAATTAGCATATGTATACAATGAACAAATAAGCATAAGGAAAAGTACCATTAATATGGTTATATTTCCCCGAGAAGAATATATCATATGTAGCGATGTATAATGCTCACAAATATGCGGTCTATTAATTTTGCAGGAAATGTGAACCATTGTTTTTTCCAAAGTAGTTGAAAAGGTGGCTAGAGCCCTAGGAGGTGGATTAAGAGCAGCTACACGATAACATAAAGCGTCCCAAACAGGCTCGATTGGGTTAAGGTACGGTGATCGAGCTGGCCAAAGCATACACTCAGTAGTTTCCTGATCAAGATAAGCACCCAAAGATGCGAGCCCGTGTGTATTCTCCCATTATCATCCTGTAGCACGAAAGCATAACTTTTTGTCCTGGATTAAGGACGCATATAAGTATCCAGGATGTCATCTCTATTGATGTGAACATTAACATTTCCACCAATGGAAATACGGGAAAATACTGGGAAATCTTAGCGTCCACCCAAAGAGATACCACCCCAAACACAGACGTTACCTGATCTTTATGCATCTCTTCATAGATGTTTGGTGAATAAAAACGAGTTCCGCTTTCTCTCCAAATGAAAATGTGCCTACTATTGCTTTCAAGGCTAAGTCTGGATTCATTCGTAAATAGAGCAGTTCTCCATTGATCACACGTACAGTGGAGATGTTGACGTGTTCATTGCAAACTTACCTGCCAATGGCGTGACGTGAGTAAGACGCAAATAACTGGTCAGCTCGCATAAAGACCACGTTCATGAAGCCTTCGAAGTACGTTTGGTCTGGATACAAACCTTCCACAGCTTGCAGCGAGGGAGTATCAGAGTTCAATCGAAGTTGCGATTCTATTCTTTCATGCACATTATGGCAAATATTCTACATCGGCACTCGCGGTAACACATGGCCGTCAGGAAGGAACCTTTTGGATGCCGAATCCGTGGTAATAAATTATTGACAAACACTATGAATCACAGACAGAGACACATTCAGCCATGTAATTACTTCTATCTGAATTTGTCCTACTAATAACTTGCCATCGAAATTGTTTCGTCAAATAAGGCTTGGAGGCCATTGTTATTACAATTTCGCTATACCAGATTTCTAATTTCAGACACGCAGCGACAATTCTCGCCTTGCTCTGAGACATCCATTTTTATGCTTCTCACAAACGACATATTCCGACAGTAACGTCTATATTTTGCATAATGTCATATGGTTCAGCTCCCCTCCCCCCATTTACTTACCAATATATTCAAATTTTATTGAGATTGGCTTACTTTTGGGAGAATTATCGCTATTTTTGTAATTTTTCATTAATTTATGGTAACCACTCAGCATTTTTCATTAATTAATGTACACCACTTGTATGTTTCAATTTTTAATGTTCTCCATTAAAAGTTATGGCATTTATCTTCCTAAAACATTCCACCTGTATTCTATAGAAATTAAATTAGGGAAGTATGTTGGCTGTTTCTCTCTATTATCATATTGAAGAGCAGACAACTTAACAATTAAGGGCTGGCACGACTTTTCCCAGACAGTGCGCCTCATTCACGTGTCACCAGAACACTTCCAAGATCTCAGTCCGACAAAAATGCATTTAGATTGCAGGAATGAAACATCGATCTATCGTTGTTCAACAGTGACAGAGATAGAGCTCGGAAACATTAGATATAAAAAATACGGTACTACCACTACCCCATGGTTAGCCGCACTTCATTTTTTACAATTTCTAAATAGTGTGATTTTGATGTGAACTAACATTCTTAGTAAAATCATTTTTGAACTAATGTTCTTTGCAACCGATGCAACATTAAGAGGATATCTAAAAAGCTTAGATCTTCCATTCAACCTGGTTTTTTATAAATATGGATTCCAGAAATAAACTATTTCCCACATATTAAGAATGACAACATTAACTTCCTTACCAACAAATAAGAATAATTTTCGACCCTGAAACAAACTCAATGACGATAAATTCATTTGGCGGTTTTAATGACGCTCTGAATGATAACTTTTCTGAAGTATGCGAATCTGAAGTCAATGAAACAAAGCATTTCAGATAATATGCGAACAAATCTGATTTATAAAAGAGGATAGCAACAAATAAACTTAGACACTTGTTGATTAATATTGTCATCCATCTATTTATATACAGACTGATAATTCACTCTATCATCACTTTTACTAGAAAACACAGTGTAAATAGTTATTATAGTGTATCATGTTTTTAACGAAGCTTTTGTGGATAACAGGGCCTGTCAAAGTTTCTGAAATCTATAGGTTGCCTACCTGATCCTTTCCAAGACTTGATACATTGTTCATAATACAATAATCTTTTCCCCTGTTTTCTTTGAAGTCCTCATAATTCTTTAAAAACTGTAAATTGAAATTACATTTTAAGAGAAATATTCAAATTTTAAACTTCTTGATAACCCTGATCTTTGTCCAGTTTGCTCATGACATAATCAGGTTATGGTACAGAATTTGATAGAGCAAAGTAATCTTATTTTATTGTAAAAAAAGTTGTTAATTTTTCTCGGGTGAGAACTAAGCAAAATTCTTACCACAATTCTTGCTCAACCATGCAATTAAATATTTTTTAAGTAGGATTATAAACAGAGACTAGAACCACTAAATTGGCTGCTCATTCTAGACAAACGTGAAATTTTAAAAAAATATATTTGTAAATTGTGATATAAAACTTATTCACTTTACTATTTTTTTACAGAAAAATAAAAATTTCGACAAGCATATAACATTCCAAGGCAGACCGATATTTCTGAAGGAATCCTTAAAAGAACTGGAATCTCTTCATTCAAGTTTCTTCGGAAATGATAATTTATATTCGGAAGAACAACTTGATGAAACAACTCAGGACGATGAAAACTCCTTACGACAATTTTTTCTCAGCATTTCCTTGGGTATAGTGGGTGATTTGGAACTCTCTGCAGAATTAATAGAAGAAATGGAATTGTTGATGCAATACATTAGTGAGAAAATAGCATTTGTAGCAGGAAAATTAGTGTCATCCAAAAGCAGAACCCTATCATCAAGCGAGATAGAAACGGCAACTAAGCTGTTGCTAGGCCCTAACTTAGCAGAAGCCGCAATTATGTATGCAAATCAAAAAATAGAATCATTAAAAGTAGATTGTGGAAATTTTTAGTATATTTTAACAAAACATTGAAATACAGAATTGTTTGTAGGCATGGAATTCACATTATTCTGAAGAATCACCACTTTGTCATAAATTTGAAATTAATTTTATAAATAAATTCATTTTTAAAGACTTTTGTATGATTTCAAATTTTACTAAAACTGTCCATGATTCAATTTGAGGTGGGGCTAATAGTGATTTTTCACAACACTGTTGCAACATTAAAAGCTGAAAGGTTAATGTTCTTGCCTCAATTCAGTCGTTTATGGCTGTAATTTCTATCTTGTGCAATGGTTTGGAACACATTTAAAATTGTAGATTTTTTTTTCAATTAGCTTTTTTGTGGATAAAAAATTATCCAAGAATAACAAACCAAATTCATGTTATAATTCATCCTATTATATGGTTTGTACTTTAAAGCTTATTCTAACTCCATTTGTAAGCAAACCTGATTTTGTTTTTTGTTGAATCACATTACAATAAATAATACATAGTATTTTTTGACTTTCCTCTAAATTATTTACAATGTTGTTCTTTTAATTTCACTATAAAAAAGAATTTTTTATATATAACTCACAGATACGATTAATAAATTAGAGGAATTCTTAACTGAAATCAGGTTTTTTTGCGAATTCAATGGAAAATTCTAAAATTGCAATTAACATAAATGGCTGGAAAAACTTAAATCAATTGGTATAATAAAATATCAATTGATGTCAATTTGATTTAAAATTCCAAAAATTATAAAAAATTAAAATATAATTTACAATTTATTTTAATAAATTATGTATGTTACATATTCAACTACTGATTGTTTTCGAAAATTGCACATGCTTTTTTTATTTCAGAAATGAAGTAGATTCTTGAATTTTTCATTTTCAAACAATACAGTATCAGGTATTTTAGTTCAATAATTATCTCGAGTCTGGATGTTTATAACGATTCAAAACCCATTCTAAACTGCAAGTTTCAGCCAACAAGACATTGTATGAAAAAAAATGACTGCAGAATGTTAAAACAAACTTATTCCTCTGTTTAACATATTCAAGAATACCTCATAAAATTAAAAGTAAACAATAAATGTAACATTTATTGTTTTCATTTCAATGACATTAAAATTATGATTCAATCTCTTGAAATAATTCTCTGCAGAGTCATTTTAATTTAAATATTTTTAAAATCAATCATGGTTGATTCAAATTTAAAACAATCTCTGCTAAGACTTATGTCAATAATAGTTATCATATAGCACTGTATTGCAAAAGTAATCAATTTTATTTTTATTCTGTCACCAATCGATTGGGCTTATAGCATCTACTTAGTGAAATGTTTCTAAAACTAAAACCATGAATTTACGTTTGTTATTCTATTATCACTTTCTGCACAAATGGACTAATTTCCCCAGGATTGATAGTTTAAATTAAAATAAACTCCCAACCACAATAACATACATGCCTCGGAAAGCAATGGAATCCACAAACTATTTAATCAAAGATTGTATATAGCACATAAGATTAACATTTATATCTGCAATGCTTTGTTTCTCTGCATATCGTTTTTTATGAGAAATAATCTGATAATGTGTTCAATGCCATCAATTTTTATGAAAGGGGTTTGATTTTCTGCATGAACATCAATAGGTAATAGGGAGTTTTTCGAATTTCCACTCTCGCAACACTCAAATACAGCATATTATTTATGAAGAATCTACCCATATTTGATGGATGCTTAAAGTTCTTTTAACAGCCATTGACTGCAATATTGACCCCTATGAGTTGTCAAATATTTAACATTAAAAATGAAATCTTTGATGTAAAAATAATGTCTAAATTTATTTTCCACCATTCAACAAGACAATGACTGCTCTAAAACAGTGTTCACTAATATTATAGATAACATTCGTGTAATAATCTTTTCAATCCAGGCTAAGAATTTTTAAAATAATCATGTAACGGGAGAATGTTTTTTAGTATTATTACCAGTAAATTGTAATACTGGAATAAAAATTGAATCTCAAGTAATTTTAAAACAGTAACAGAAATAAAACATAATGCTGAGAAAAGAAAGTTTTAGGAAGAATTTATATTCAGTTTATCATAATTTGCAATAACCAACAAAATAAACATAATGGCATCAAAAGCGAGAGATTTTTACTGACATGATTGGCATAATATATATTTTTCTTTAAATCCCTCAAATAGTATAAAATTATTTATTTTGTAAATATGTATTTCTAAAATAAATTTATAGGACATAATATTAAAATGTATTTAAATGACAATTAAATAGCATAGTATAAGAGATTGAAAACATTTAATATTTTACAAGCAAAACAGTTACAATTTATTGTCACATGATAAAAGAAATATAATACTTATTTATAATTTTTTTTTATTATATTATTTTCATAAAATCATATTTTAAAATACTTTCAATGCCAAAATTTTTAATCATAAAGAAAATAAATCTCTTTGAACGGAACATTGAAATAAATTATTAGATGGTAAAGTTTCTTAACATAAAAAAATTAACACATTTATTAAAATTACAATAGTCTTTTATCAACATCAAGCCAAGGTAATTTCTAAATATAATTTTCTATCACAAGTGATTAATACTGTTGATCATATTTAAATCTTTTAATAATACAGTAACAAAAACAAAGTTAAAAAAAAAATACTAAATTAAAAAAAGAATATAAAAATACTGGCTTAGTTTAAAATGATTGAAGTAAGAATGTCACATATTACTTGTTAAACAGATATAAAAAACATTCAGACACATCACAAATAGTTTTCAAATTAAAAAAGCTGCTGAATAATGTTTTTATAAATATCACAATTTCAACACTTGTAAGTAGCATGGAATCAGCATTTGATTATAAAAAGTATTTATAGTTAAAAAAGATACTGTTAATAAAATAATTACTAATATAACTTTATTCAATTACAATTTATGATAAATAAAAAATAAAAATTCCTTTTCTATATAAGAATTTTTAATTGTACTGATTTATATGATATTTTAGTTTTAAAAGTTATAACAAATAGATTATAATGAATATACATAATATAAGGAATAATCAAGTACAGAAAATATCTATATATAGCATTTCATTTCACATCTTACTATGATGTTAATCATAGTAAGGTAACCAGTTAATACAAAACTCTTCTTAACTATGAAAATTAAGATGCTATTTCCATTAACTTATTAATTATATACATAGATATGCCTTTTAACAAATAAATTTAGATAAATAGAAATAATTGTGGATTTGTTCTAAAGTTCACTTAAAAATAAACATAAATAAAATTTTTATTTACAATATTATTGAATTTTATGACATTAGATAGAAAGACTGAAGGCAAAAAATATTAATGAATTCCTACCTAATTTATTAATTTTGTATATAAGCGTCTTCATTTATCAAATATAAACCATAAAAATGAAATCAGTGTAAAGAAAGTTAAATGAATCAACAATTACATATATTCTGAGTGACTTTATACAAAAACAAAAATATATTAATAAAAGGTGAAAATATTAATTTTTTCACAAAAAATAATGAATATTTTATAAAAGATTGATAAAAAATAACCAATGGTTTGGAATAAAAAGCTGTAAGCAACTAATAAAATGTTGTATCAAAATATCAGTAAAATTTACCGCATTAACACAGAATGAGAAAAATAAAATTCAAAAATATTATAATAGTAACAACATTAAAAACATTATTAAACATAATTGAATTATAAAACTGACTTTATAATGTCAATTAAGGAAATTTTTTTCCAGTTAAAATTACAATTCTGAAGATTTTGCATTCTATAGATAATGAGCTTGAGCAATAATTCCCCCCCCCAGTAATGAATGAAAAGTGAAAAATTTATCAGAACCACAATCATTAAGGAAATAATATTTACATTGTAATTAATTTTAACAAAATTTGTTTACAAACTAAGTAAAAATTTGCAAAAGTAAAATGGATGCATTTGTTCCCTTCATCAATAACTTGATGCTTGTGAATTCAGTTGAAATACTTCCCACAGACGTCTAGGAGATTCTCTAAGAATCCTGATAAAATACTTCAATCTGTTGTGAATATTGGATGCTTGTATATGATTTATTTTAGATATCAAATTATACTTTTTATTGAAAAAGTAAGGTATTTTTTGCTGCTCCATACAATCAGATAGCTTTTGCAGAGCCTAAAATATGAATAAACATATAAACTAATTATTTTCTTTTAAAGTTACAGAATACAGTTAAAAATCAGACATAATCTTTGAAATTTTGTATTTAATTCAATATATACACACATACAGATGGTTATCAGAATAATAGACTCACTTGTGACGTGACATTTTTTTAATGTGCTTTGTAAACATTTAAATATAACTACCATTTTTCTATATAAACGGAAATATATGTATTTTGGTAGTATGTTGTAGCTTTATTGAAGTTCTGCAAGTCTTGGATTTTTTCAAACGCACAAATTTTGGACCCTTATTTTCTAAATTATAGAAATGCGTTTAGATGGAAAAAAATGTGATCATAACATCTAGACATTTTAGAGGTAAGGTATCTATCTCTAGAGGCAAGGTTTCTAAACTAAAGTATAAGGATATTAAGAAGTTTCTAGCAGTCAAGATAGCATATGAATAACGCAACAAGACAAGTTAGGCAAAGCAAAACTTGATTAAAAAGACCAATAACTATTGTAATATCTAAAGCTAATTGCAGCATAAGTGAACGCAGAGCTCAATCAGCATCTGGATTCTTCAAAGTCAACGATCACAGTTAGAAGGCATCTTTATAAATAGAATGTTTACAGTAAAGTAGTAATTCCCAAATCTCTTATCACAGATATTAATGGCAAATATCGTTTACAACAATGTTAAACTCAAAACATAGTTGATTGACAACTGAAAAAAATTACCTTATTTTATTGTATACAATCTGTAGATTATGTGTTAAAAGAGTTTTGAACTTCAGTGTGTGTAGTATACATCACCACAGATAATCTAATATAAAACATTCTCCATATCAGAAAAATTTACAATAAAGTTTTGAAAAATATACCATTTATGTTTCATAAAATAAATAAAAGATGGCAGCAAGACATGGCCGACTTATTTAAGCTATAGTGAATTTTTTTGAATTACATTTAAGAATGATTTTAGTTTCTCTGAAAGTTATTACAGTTGCAATTGATTCTTGTCATTTCACAATTTGTTTTGATTTAGGTTGTTTCCTCCTGAAAATATTCAGAGTCGTATATTGTCAGACGAAACAAAAACTTTTAGTTACACAGCAGATTTTAAACAAAAAGCTATCAGGAAGGCACATAATAAAACCAAACATACATGGTACAAAAGGAAAAAATGTATTCAATGTGCTGTTTGAAATTAATCCATTTTTTTTCATATTATTATCAATGAAACAAATATATTTTATTTTTAAAATATGTCTAACCTGATTTTAGTAATTATTAAAAACCAAAATTTGATAAGTTTTATTACAATTATTACTCTTGATGACTGATTTGTTGCTTTCACCTCAGTTTATTATACTTAACGATGAGGTAACCAAATCAAATGTTATTTTATAATAAAAACTTTTTCTGTATGATTTATTTTATTTTTAATCATACTATATATTTTTCCTTTTAAGTGACACCACATTATCATCAGTATATAGTTTAGACTGTTTGTTGGAAAAATTTCTGCGGATCGTAACTCTGAAAGGAAGGACCAGACCTTAGATAAAGTAGATATTTCAGCTGACAAGGTCCATTAGAGGATTACCTTAACTTCCTGCAGGAGATGGAATTTCCCAGAATAATAATGTACCTACACATGTTATGGGAAATTATGGTTTAATGAACATGAGGATTTTACTTACAAGACGGCAAACTTGTGAGTTCTTGGGGAATATTTTTAAGGCAGAATAAATTTTCATTTTCATCATAATTAAAAAATTATTTCTTATAAAATCACTGAAAATAAATAAATAAACTACTAAAATCACTTTAAAAGAAAATGCTAACTTTTTCAGATATATTTATAGTAATTTTAAAATTTTTTCAGATATATTTATAGTAATCTTAAAAATTTTCAGACATATTTATAGTAATCTTAAAATTTTATTTACAGACAAGAATTAATTAAGTTTTAGGCATTTTTAGGGTACATAAAAGTGTAAAATAATTAATTCCTTACTAGATAAATCAAATATTATACAAAGTAAAAATAACATTCTTCTTTCTTTTATGAATCACATTAAGTATACTTGAATCGTATGTTAAAAGTGTAATGATTATCATTTTGTAAATTACAACAGCAAGTGTAACACTGAGAAAGAAAAATACGGTGGAATCTAGCTTGAAGAGCATAATTAGTAACAGAATTATATATATAAAGCAAAACCCTAATTACAATAAAAAATAATTAAAATTAATGCAAAACACACAATAATGTGTTCCATGTTAAAAAAATTCTTACAAACTGTTATGCATAACATTTATTTAAAGGAAATTAGTGACATATTTTTAAGCAGAAAGAATCACTTCTTCATAATTTTTTCCACCACTGAATGAACTCATATAGAATGCTAATTTAATTTTGCAGAAAACGAAAAAAAAAATCAAAATAATTATGATACACACACTTGATTATTTTTTATTAAAATAATGTCTAGAGACACATTTGCTATGGCTGAGGCTTCAAAATTTGGAAAAATGCAACACAACATTATCATTAAGGAAATTTATAGTACATATAGCCACTTCCTAATTATGGATGCTTCTCAATGTAAGCTGAAACAGTTTCTCATGCTTTCAGAATTTATCTTATTTCACCAGAAGGTAGTTACTTTCTTACTACCTCTTCTGCATGACAAATTTTACTCCAAAACTTCTTACTGTCAAATACAATACAACTCCATAAGCTCTATGGTAGTCAATTCTAAGATGTGCTCTTCCTCAAGGTCTTTGATATCACTGTTATCCACCAGCAAAGCCATGACACTGGTCAAAGACAAACTCTTGCTGATTACATGCTCCACAGGTATTGTTTCAAACTCCTCAAAGTCACATTTAACAACATTCCATGCTCAAAGTTTCTTCCAAGTGCTTTGGCGAAGCTAGAGTTCTCTTAGCAAACCCTTTCCATGCCTTGTTGATCATCAGGTTGGTTGGTGGTCAAAGATATGGAAGTGATTTTTCCAAAATTCTCGGAGAGAGAGGTTGGAATCTTCATTCACCTGCAAATAATGTTGAAAGATTATTGAACTGAAACTGGATTATTGAGCATTGAGCAAACAGAAACTGGATCTTGAATTTTTTCAGGGAGGTCATATTGAGGCTGGTGGATGAGCAGAAATGTTATCCATAACAAGCAAGCCATGGAGTGGCAGATTCATCACAAGCAAATATTTTTTTACAAAAGGACCAACATTTCCTTGATCCAGATGCTAAAAAAGTCATATGTCATCCAAGCCTTTCTGTTGGACCTCAACATTACATTTTTCATACTTTTCATGATTTGTGTTTATTGAAGGCTTGTGGAGTTCCTAAAAGATAAACAAGCTGAGGTTCAAGTTTTTAAATTCAGTTTTAATTGACACTATATAGCAATTTCTAATGGTCTTTCATTGGCTTGTGGCTGGGCAATGCAGTTTCCTTTGTTTTAACATATATTCACTTTGGCATCCTTTCCAGAAGATAACTATTTTGTCATAGTCAAACAGCTATTGTGGCAAGTGATCATCAGAATATACAAACTTCTTGAAATCACTGACAAAGTTCTCTGCTGCTTTTGGGTTGGAAATTGCTCTTCACTCTGCCCCACAATGATGTAGATGCTGGTTTTCTTCTTGAACCTTTCAAACCACCCACAGTCTCTGTTAATTACTTCTCCAGCCTTTGATATTCTTGGAGTTTATTTTAATGAGGTTGAAATCTTCTTAATGGTTAACTTGGAGTCTTTATAACATTTAACTGAAATAAGTGCCAAACACAGATTGGGATAATATAAGCACAACCCAGAACTTCCCTCTCCTCTGCATTTATTATGATAAGCATAGCTGGTTAAGAAAGATTTCAAATCGTTTAGCTTGCTATGCAAATTACTCATGATATATATATATATATATATATATATATATATATATATATATATATATATATATATATATATATATATATATATTGATGTTTTACTAGAATCTCTCTTCTCAGAATTATCAATCTTGATGATTGACCTGGTGCTTTCATCTCAATTTATCATATTTTGTGTGTTTGATAAAGTGGATTCAAATGAGATCCAATCAGATGTTTTTCATAATAAATGTTTCTTTTTTCCGTACAAGTTATTATATTTTTAATCCTACTGTGTATTTTTATTATACCATACCACATTATCTGCTATATATATTTTCGATTATTTGCCAAAAAAAGTGCCACAGATTATATGCTACTAAGGATTATTCAGTGCTTTTTTCTTTTATTTGAAAAAAGTCTTGCGGACTACATGCAAAAAAATAAGATATTTCATTTATAATTGTTAGTTTATATTTATGATTTCTCTATTTTATTCACAAAATTATACAATTCAACTTTTATTGAATTAATAAATTTTGTGAAGATAATCAATAAAATATATTTAAAAAATAAGTGTAAAATTACATTAAGGAATCTTTCAAACATTTTATCTTCTTTCCAATAATCCTTGTTGGGATTGTCCAAGATCATCCACATAACAAGTGTCTTCAGATAGTATGAAGCAAGAACTTTCCAATCCTCTTTATCTCTTAAAAGCTAAAAATATGAATGAATAAACACATGAAATATTTGAAAGCTCTCACAAATAAAAATTTTCTAACATTTTTAATTTACTAAAGTATTTTCATTTCATAAAGTCTAATGAAAGTTTAAGTATATAAAATGATTTGACAGAAATATTTATATTTTATCATTATAAAATATCATGATGTGAATTTTTTGCATTTGCATTTTGTCAACTACATGGTTTATAAATTTAAAATAAATGATTTGTCAGATTCATACTATCTTTATTTCCAGAATAATATTAATAATATATGAGCTATTTATATTAGATTAAAATTTTAAATTTCTCTCCATATTCAGGATGCCACTAAAACTTTTTTAATCACTTCAAAATTTTTTTAAACAAGCTAATAGTGAAAATTAGATTTACTTATTTTCTTCTTTAACATTTTGGTAAATGTCTCCAATACATAAGGAACAGTATGATTAATGATCAAAACTATGAAAAATGTTTTTAGTACGATTCTGCATAAATAGTAATTTAAAAATTGAAATATTTCTATCCGCTAAATCTCAAATGTTTATATTATTTATAATGAATCCTTTCAAAACTATTGAAACATGATTAATAATTATAATTAAATAAAATATAAATATACAATAATCAAAAATTTAAGCAAATCCACACAAATAATTTGCAAACATTAATGCAAAAAAATAAAAACTGTTTTCAATTGAAATTTGAAATCAATTTTTTAAAAGTATTGTTATATTTTGAAATATACAGTATTTGAATCATAACCTTTTTTATTTTCTTATTAATATTTCTACTTTTCAATTTTTAAAAGTATTTTAAAATAGAAAATAATTAACATTTTATAAGTACAGAAAATAAAGCAGTAAAAGTAACATATTCAAATAAGATGGAAGATATATATGGAATTTGATAACAGGCAAATTCTAATTAGCAGCAAAAAAAAAAATAATAATAATAATAATAATAATAAATAAGATTTAGATGTTTTTGGTTACCATTTCCTTTCTTATACCTTTTCCTGAGATGATTTTTATTTATATAAATTAAAATGTTGAGACAGATTAATACATTTACAGCTAATTTGGTTATTTTTATTAAAAATAAAGAAAGCTTTCTTATAATAAATATAAGTTTTAACATTATTTCTTCAAATACTTTAAAATATATTTCCCTAATTATTTTTTATATTTGTCATAGTTTCAGCTTGATTAAAATTGTCAAAAATTATATATATATATATATATATATATATATATATATATATATATATAT
>JAPDSC010059634.1:8297-20265 GCA_026290005.1 Latrodectus geometricus
ATCTATTGTATATATATATATATATATATATATATATATATATATATATATACAATAGATGGCAGTTGTTTTTCATGTTATGTTAGGCTTTAAGAAGTCTTTATATTAACTGTTTCAGGAATACTTTTTTTTATGTAATGGCTATTTTTGTCTTTTTCCTCTAATTTCTATAAATTGAAACTAAATTTACATTTTATATTCAAATATAAATGTTATTGTGTGTATTTGTGTCAACATAAATAAAGACTAATGTTAGATAGTTAAATATTAAAACTAGGTTTACTACTTTAAACTGAAATGAATTCCGATAAATGTAAAAAACTATTTCAATGGAGTAATAGCTGTATTTTTATGAATAATTCCGGAAATAGTTTATTATACAACAAGAACCATATTTATAATCAGCAACAATTTTTTTTTACAATTATTTATCTTTGGCACTTTTTTACAATCTGCATTAAGAAAGATAATTTTTGCTCAATGAAATTTTTATATTTTATGTTTGAAATGGTGTTAAATGGTACCAAATGTTTAAAAAGAAATGTTACCCCATTTGGAGTATATCAATACATACCAGATAACTTTGATGATAAAAGTGCCTTAGGATCATAAAATATTTATGTTTATCCTTCAAAATTTGTTGTTTGAGAAGTATGAATGTATTTTAGCATATTTTGGAATAATATAGTTGCATTAAACATTATGTGATTAATAGAATATTATAAGTTACAATAGTATATTTCTTAACGAATCACATTTGTTACAGTCACTTCTCATAAAATCAATATCTAAAAAATATCTAACAAATGAACTTATAATAGTTAAGACACTAATTATTTGTTATCTACGTACATATTAAATGACATATGAAGTCGTTTGGCATTTCTATTATTATGCATGCAGTATAAATATTATTATGTCCATTTAATATTTATTTAAATTATCAAAACAATAACTAAAAATATTCTAAAATGTTTACACTATATAGTTGAAATGTAACACAAGTTTTTATTGCATAAGTAGCTTTTTACAATTGGTGTCCTATTGACATATAAATATATTTAATTTAAGAATAGTTAAAAAAATATTTCTGCAAATGGATAAAATTAAAAAACCGAAAAATATGCATGCATTGAAGGTTATTAAAATAAGTGCCTGCATCTATTATCGGAAACGAATCTCAGAAAAAGAAATTGTTTCATAATTTTTTATCAATAAAAATCTTAATAATAGGTGGTAAAATACTCTTTTTAAAATGTATAATCACAGACAAAGAAAAATAAAACGACGAAGAAATATTTTTAACTTATCACTTTTATTCAATAAATTTAAGCACTTTCTTGTCACGTGTTTTATAGAAGAACTTGAAGTGAGTTATCTCTTCACGTAAATTGAAAGCACAAATTTTTTTCTTAGTCTGAAAGTGTTGAAAGAATTGAATTAGAGAATATTTCTTATCGGGTGTCGGCTTACGAAATAGAAAGCAAAGAAATCCCTTTATAAAGTGCTCCGATCTATAAATAAGAGAAATTAGGTTAAATTGATGTGAAAGTTTCGTCTATTTATTTTTAAAAATGATCAGTTTATAAGATTTTTCAACAACAAAAATGAACATATTTTTTAATAAAAAATACCCTTCATATTTAGATATGATAAAAAATTTAAAGTATACACATTTTTATTGGTTGTAGTATTCAGTTAAAGAAATAATCAGATGATTTGACAGATATCATTTTCAACCATTGAAATATAGGTTTAATTTTTGATTCATAAATTTTAATATTTGCTTCTATATGAACATAAAAATTTAAATTAAATAACAATGGTTATTTAATAGAAAATGGTTTATATTTTGTTATTAAATTATTATGGATTAAAGATAAAGAGTAAAAACGCTAACCACGAAATTCAGCTTTAAATCATTTTATAAACATTTTGAAAAATAGAAAAAGAATAAAATTGCTCATAGAAAATAGTATTCAGAAATTTATAGAATAGTACATTATCGAAAAAAATAAAATAATGTATTCAAACTTAAATTGTGGCGAGATTTGAATTTGTAATAAATTTTATAAATTAAATGTGATTAAATTGTTATGAATTCCTTATAAATTTTTTTATTTTGTGTATGTGCAGGCGAAAATTATTATGGAAATCCATATTTATCATTAATAACATATATTAGCGTATTACTCAACAAACAATACTAAATTATTAACTTTTAATACTATTAAATTGTACCTATTAAGCATTTAATGTATCATAAACCCTCTCAAGAATTATTTGAAACAAAAATATTTATCATAAATGCATAATTCTGGAAAATGTTTCTTCAGAAAATTAATTGTAGCTAATTTTTATATATTAGTTATTAAATAACATAAGCGATTAATGCTAAATTTACTGACTTTTTATAAATAACCTTCAGGTAGATAATTTCTTTCTTAATAAAGGAATTACGAAAGGCATTGTATTAATAATAATGAATAAAAAATTAGTTTTTTTTCCATCTCTCGATCATTGCTCCAACTTACATTCATATTTATTGTTTTGATTTTAGATATTTATTGTTCTGATAAAAAAGTTGTAAGGCATAAGACTTGTGTAGTTTTCTTGGATGATTCTTAAAGTCACTATACATAAAAAAGTTAATTTATTTTTTCATTAATTTATAATTTTTCATTTTTGAAATTTTTACATGAAATATTTAATATTTATTTTTTATATTTCCATAATTCTTTTCGTCAACATACTCTGATGTGAAATTCATGTACAACAAACAAATCTTTTGTGTCAAAAAAATTAGTGTGAAATAAAAAGAATTTATCGCAGCCAATTCACTCCATCAATCTGCAGTCCAAGTAACAGAAAGTTTAGCTGTTTATAACTTTACTCACCACGCAAATATAATGACGTTTATTTGAAAGCAATGATATGGATTCTCAAAACAAAGAATTTCTTCTCATACATTTCATTAGTTTAATTTTAACTCCTTTATAAGTTTTAGTATAATGAAAAGTGATCGCGTGCATATTCATCAAATGCTTTTAAAATTTTTAAAATAACATTAAAAAATTGCTTATAATGCACAAAAGCATTTGTATAAATAGAGGAAACCATTTAAAAGCACATTTATAAAGTAAAAAAAAAAAAAAAAAAAAAAAAAAAAAAAAAAAAAAAAAAGATTATTTCGTGCATAATGGCAATAAATCTATTAGAGAAAAAGTAAAGAAACTAATGTAATTAAATTTTTTGAAAAAATTTAATTTAGTGTCTAAAGACATGATAAGGTATACAGTTTTTAATGAAATACAAAAATTGAATTTGTGCAATGCAAAAAAGTAATCTGTTCTAGTAAGCAAATTATATAATAGCACGAGTAAGTATAACAATTATTAAGAAGTAGCATTTATGCAACATATATGATTTGAACAGTAATTGCTTAAAAGGCAATAAATTCACATATCATTGATTAAAAAAATATTAATTACATTTGTATATGTTTGAATTATCAAAAATATTTATATTTAACATTAAATTCGTTTCACTGTTTTCAAAATGAAGATTTTCTTCTGAACAAAATATCCCAAGACTTTTATCGTTGTTAAAATCTGCAAAGATTGAGGTTTTCTTCTCATAAGTACTCACAATTGTTGGTGTATGAAGATTTAATAAATTTTCGTATATTCACCATTGCGATTCATAGATATAACTTTATGTATGTTAAAAATTCTTTCAAAAGCAACTCAAATATTTTATTACAATTTTACAGCATTTTAGATGTCATTGATACCAAATATATATGAACCTGAAACTCCACATGTAGTAGAATGTTTGAACAACATATTTGAAGAAGAAAGTCCGTGACTGGATAATAACCATAACCAAACATTTATGTTTTCTTTATGTAGTGGAACCCAATAAAGTAATTGTAATAGGTATTTTTGAGGTAGATGAATATCTGCAGTGCGTTTCCTTACAGAAGGACTTGCTTTAGATAGTTTTGTTTAATATATTTCCATATAGTGAAGAAGAAAAAGACGAAAGATCCCTAGTACTGAACTTGGTGGACATGGTTAAAGAAACAGAAAATAAACGTCAATTTCTCGTTCCTAAACTAATGGAGTGGACCTTTTCCTCCAAACAGCATAGTCTTACCAAATGCTTATAATAAGCTCTTGAATAATAGTTGATAAATACTGGATATCAACATGATTTTCGTTACGCTAGAATGTTAGGAGTTTCTTTGCTTCTAATCTTAAATATCGCTTCTATATATTAGTTTGGGGAAAAAGTTATCCATTATTTTTTCGGTAGACGTCTGTAGTGATCGATATCTCGTCAGATATATATCAAACAATTTCAGATTTATGCTCGTTGGAAAGGTGATATTTGACACTAAAATATCCTCTTGCGGTTTTTTGTTTGATTAATTCAGTTACGAGTACAAGGTTTTAAAAATGGAAGACAACAAACAGAAAATTTGATACATTTTCGTTTTTCTCTTGTATCGGCGAAAAAGATAGCCGGGTGGCTAAAATTGTAAAAGGTGTTTATCGTCCTATATAAGACTGTAACAACCAGTTACGTACAATTTTTGTTTCGTTGATACCGTTTGGGTATTTGGATGCTAAAGATGCATCTCGCATGGATACAACATCGTCGAGAATGTCTATAAAATATCAAAAATTATCAAACTTGACAGCATGTCAGCAGTTGCAGCTTCACACAAGACCTAAAAATCTACATGAAAACTGTTTTAAACCTTTTTACAAAGCGAATCTGACAGAAGTTACAAAAAGTTCATGTAAAAATAATGGATTTCTTTTTCCCCAAACTAATATTTTAATTGTTTTCCTAAAAGGTGATATCTTTGGAGATATCAAAAAAAAATTCCCAATAACTTAAAAATTTTTAGTTATGCACATTATGACACTAAATTTAAACTAAATAGTCAGAATACAGCAAAGTACTTTTTAACAAGTATTTTATAATGTATAAAATGTATACTGAATAATTTATTAAAATAGCTTAAGAGTTTTATTACTGTCAATTTATCATACTTTAAAACAACAAGATATAACATATATTATTTTAATTTTTATATTTCTACTTCTTCAATTCCTTATCTGCAGTTAGTACTGCAAACTTTTAAACTGAGATAAAACAGTAAGATGATCTTTCTTTTCAAGCCATAAAACAAGTTAGAAAATTATGACTTTATTAAAAGAATATTATATCGTATTTCTGAAATGTTAAAAGGTCACACTAAAAATAATAAACACATTTATTATTCAGTAAGTCATTTATTTAAACACGCTTGAAATTTCAGTCATTTTCTTTACTGTAAATATGAAACGACCTGATGTTTATGAAAAAAGCTCTTTTTTGAAATAAAAATATGATAAATGTGTGACATTTGTTTTTCGAATAAAATCTAAACCACAATCATTTCTCCAAAATACCATATTTTTACTAAAAATTTGCATTAACAGTTTGTTTTCCTAAAAGATTTCACTGTATATAAATATATTTGATTATAATTGTTTCTTAATAATAAATTTTGAGAAATTAATTTTAAAGCCAGTAAATCTTGATAAATGCTGCACTTAATTATAATATTAATAACATATAATGAATTGCAACAAATTGTGAGCATACACATTCTTTGTTATTAATATTTTAAAAAATTTATTACTGTGTAAATTGAAAATGCTCTAGGGGGTAAATTATTTTTTTTAGTATAAGTTCATTCATTATTTCTGTACCTTTCCTTATTACAACTGCTTTTATCATTGGCTAAAATATGCCATAGTAATTTATTGGGATAAAAAAAATGAGTAAATTAGTTACAAGAAGAATAAAAGTAATAACATATTAAAAAGATCAATAATTAATTCCATTTAAGGGAAAAATTCTTGAAAAAAATATGAGTGTTAAAAGAGATATTCAGCAATTTTGTATGTTGAATAATCATATTTATATTTGAAGGGTGTTTAGTGGACCAATACAATGGGTATAGAAAGCGTTTTTTTTCTTTATCGTATCTATTTTCAATGAACGTACATTTATAAATAATAGAAACTATTTTCATTTTTTATTAAAAAAATAAACTTTTATTCTTTAACATACTTGGAGAATTCAGAATAATCTAGTTAGGAAACGTTTTTATGATGTTTAAATTTCATACATTTTTCAAAGAATAAATGTTTTTAAAATGAAACGAACAAAGCACTTCTACACATTCTAAAATATACGAGATTAATTTTTTATGATGAGTAGTCTTTCAATTTTTTTTATATTATTATTTCTATATTAACGAAATGGAAAAAAATATTAAAAAGAGAACTCAATAATTTTTACATACTATTGCACAATAATTTTACCACTTTTATATTATTTTTCCATTTCAAAAGCAATACCTTTTTTAAACATGTTTAAAATAACATTACGGAAGGAAATATTCTAAATTTTATCTCTAAAATCTACAAATCAAATGTATTAGTTTAAACAAAAAACTCACATGTAGATTTTAATATATAATAAACAAATTCTTTAAAAGTGTGTATTTTATGTTAAAATTTATTTAATCTAATCTACATTTTCAATGGCTTCAGACTTTTCATGGTAATATATTGTTTCATGAGGTAACGTAATCTCCTTTTATAACTAAATTAGTTATTTGATATTCATATTCTTCTCTAATATTATTCATTTTTTTATTCTGCTTATTGGAGGCATTACAAATATGGTAAGAAAGCCGAGAAAATACTTAAATGCATATTTTCTGCTCTCAAGAAGATGTTCTGCAGCAATAGCCGTATTTCCTGAAAGTTGCTAAAATGGTTACGGAAGTATTATAATCATCCTTCCATTGTCGGGGTTTCCTCCTTCTATACCTCTCACTTATCTCGGATTACTACGATATTATACCACACATTTGAAAAAATGTAAAACGAAAATGGGTAAACCACATTTTTTATGAAAAATATGTGTAATGGGCTTAAGTTGTTTGTTTATTGCTGAAAAAATGGTGCATCACATATAAAGAATATATTCTTTATAGCATACACATTTTAAAAAATTTCAGACCTTTTGCATTTACTAGCATTACAAAAAGGGAAACCTTTCTATTGCAACCAATTTATTATTTTGAAGCGTTACAAACTAAATAAAAAGCGGCAAAGTTTCATTTTTTGAAGATCTACATTTTATTAAAGATGAAAGACGAAGAAAAAATGAAATAGTAAAATTTAGGAAGAGTATTCAGTCTGTCAGAAGTATGCACCACGAGAGAATTTCCGTCTGAAAAATATCGTAAAAGAATCACCTAAAGAGATAAAAGAAATCCATGCCATCTTACAGAAATATAGAAATAAAGGATATTGAATAAAATGTTGCAGTGTAGCAATTGTTAATAAATACAAGAAATATATTGGAATACTTTGTACTTTTACGGTGAAGAACTATATTGAATGTTAAGAATTTCGAGCAAACCTATTTGCTTTATGTAGACTTATTATTTATCATATTATATAAAAACTTCATTGGTATGGTTTTATATTGCAATAGAAAAATGTGTAAAAACATGGATAAGTTTTTTATCATAAATAATTTTTTTAACGCTCTTCTTTTTCAACTTTTGTCATTATTTCATAGATTAAAATCTTTTTCTAAACTTACCTGAAACGATTTTTTAAGTAATTTTATTTTAATTTTGATGTTTTAAATTAACACAAACTTTTATTGTTTACTAGGTTTTGTTTTGTTTTGTTATTATGAACCTATATAAATTATTTATTTATTTCACATTCAATATATACACGTTTGTAATACAAGAGAAAATGTATTTTAGAAAATGTTATATATTTTAAAGATTGTAGTTATATGTGCTTAAGGACTATGCTAAAAAGTATTAATGAACTCGTTCCTGCAAAAACTAATTCAAAGAAATATTTCAAATTATTTTAAAAACATATCATGTAAAGAAAAACCCAATAAATTGGTGAATTCAACAAAAATGAAACCTCTTAAAAAATACCTCTTTAAATAATTAGCTGTTGTTTTTACAATTATTTATTATGCGATTAATTATAAAACTATATTTAATAAAAATTTTTTAAATTATTTATATATAAAAATTAATTTTCATAAAATATTTAGCTTTACATGACATTCAAAATATGGTAGTTTTAACACTGTAAATGAAACTCAATTGCCAGTTTATAAAAAACATAAATTTTAAAAGTACTTATGATCATATGAAATCAATGAATAAATGTATTTATAAATTGATTTACGATTTTATATTGTTGCAAAATTTAGCAAAATTATTGTAAAGCTTTCTATTTTTTTACATTCAAGTATGTTCTTTTCTGGAATAGTTGATGTACTACAAAGTTACTGTTTAAATCCTTTCATGTTTCCTGAGTACAGTTTATTTATTTATAAAGTTGAAAATATTGCGGTGAATTAATAATGTAAAAACATTTTATAAATTCAACGAACCACATGTAAAAAGTAATGGTATGAATTGAATGATAAGGAAAATGCCATTTTTGTTCCTTATCATTAAGTACGTATTTTTTTGCAAATGCATTATTCAATTTCAAAATATGAATTTGGAGTAAATAGATTGTTTTAACAATACGTTGAAACGCATGTCTAGTTTCCATCCATAATTCATCTGGACTTCCATTTGGTACGCAAAATCTTTTTCTATTCTATTTAAAAAAACATTTTAAATGCAAAGTTACGGCCATATTTGTGAAAGTATTTAGAGCTGAACTGTTTCCCTTCTTCTATTCCATTATTCAAATGACCTTGATAATTTTTGTGATTTTTATTTTTATATTGAATTAGCATGATGTATTCTTTTTTGCATGCTTCTAAATTTATTTTTACTTATATTTATTAAAATTTACTAGATATCATTTTCAAAATTTTCTCTTTCCTATCTAAATTTGTGCAATTAGGGAACTAAACATTTTGTAAAAAGAGATAAATCATACAATGTATTTGCGTGGATAAGCTTTTGCTGTTGACTTTATATGGTGATTTCATGATATGTACATATACGTAACATTAAAATATGCACTATATATCAATAAAATAAATCTGGTTTCATCGTAATTCAAATAATATTATAGATAAGTGAAAAAGATGAAAACATTATTTGTTATTAGCGTGATTTGAAGGAGCAAGTTCAATATTATGTAAGTATAAATATTTTTATAGAAACAAATAATTAGAAATGTTAAATACTTATTTGAAAATTAAATAAGTTTTTTCCAGAAAAAATACATTTCAAAATTATATATTGTTTGCTGAAATTAAACAAAATTCCTTAAATCATTTCATTCAAAACTTTAATATTATTATCACGAATTCAGTTTTGTTATTACATACAAAAAACAAAAGTGAAAAAAAGAATAAATGTAATATTTTTAAACTTATATGTATATCAGAAAAACTACACAATCATATCACTATTTATCTTGAGGAATAATGAACATGCAAAGTAAATATTCTTCGTGCTTATTTTATCATTTATTAAATATCGTGTCTTAGAATTGTATTATTTATCATTAATTAATTGTAAGAATACAGTAAAGCACCTTTCTTTAGAACCGTGAAACATCATTAATTTACTTGATAAATAAATGTATAGATGATTGTATACTTTTTCCTTTAGGTAATCTGTCTTGTGTTTTCACTCTTTCGGCGAATTATAAATTTTATTGCTCACAAGTATATGCAATCAAAGATAAGAAAGCAAATTTAATGATTCAAATATATGCATGCGCAAAAGATAGATATGAAAATATTTATTAAAATATGTTTTAATTAAATTTGAATTATGTAACAGTAATATTTAGTTTAACTACACTATATAAAAGACATAATTTATCATTAATTTAACTTTACTTGTAAATTCTTTCTCTCTTCACATTTATTTTCTAAATAATGTATTTTTTGTATTTACAAATAAATATTTACTTGTTATCAAATGTATAATCATAATAATTTCTAATATATCATGAAAAACATTAACAATAAAAATACAATATTGTAAAATAATTTTTATAATAGAAATTTTACTTTAAATTGTTTGAAACATTAAAACGCTATATTTTTTTTCATTAAACAATATATTAAAAATTGTTTCTAAGGTAATTCATACTAATATTTATTTTAGTTTTAATACCTGCCGCGTACCCTGTCTGGTGGTTAACGTACCTGACTACGGATAAAGAGGACCTGGGTTTGAATCCCGGCTCGGGCATGGATGTACTTTCTCTCTGTATTTTTAGTCCTTCCCTAAGATTATGGATGAATGTGGCCAGCCCTATAAACGGGTTGGTGGTGGTGTGACGTGGGTAATGATACTCGCCTCCGTGACTTGGTTCACAGGTGCCCACTGGTTAACGATAAAATAAGTAGCAGTTTCCGGCCTTGTTGCGGCTCAAAAGGGTTAATCATCGAAGTGCCTGCCATTGAAAAAAAAGTTTTAATTTTCTTGGGTGAACTTGATATAACAGGATATGAGCCAATTATAATATTTTATTTTACTTGCATAATAGCACAGTTATTTATCAAACATTAATAAAGGAAATAAAATGATATTAAAAATAAACTTATTTGAATGCAATGAAATGTAAGCAGAAATTATTTTTCGAACACATTTTGTGTTTTCACCTCAACCACTTCATCAATGCTTGATAGCACTAATATTTTTAATTGACAGTGACTTCATTATGATAATATTGCAAAACAATTAAATGTTTCATATTGGATTGATTGATGTACAATTCGTTTGCAGTTTTACATAATTGTTAGAAAATTTTTGGTTTGTACAAAATGCAGTCTGTAATCAACTATGAAAAATTGGTGATTGTAAGGATTAAAAATAGTACATTAGTTTAAATGAGAGGTAGCCGATATTTGTTTTGCAAAGAACTAATCTTGGTAACGATTATAAATGGATTATATGTTTTGAACAATTTTAATATTATTTTACCCTCATGATTAAGAACATGTAGAGATAATGAAGAGTTTGCTTTGCTCAGGGAAAGAAAATGTAACTAAAACAAGTAATTAAATTTATTTACTCAACTTAAAAGCTTGGAAATTGGATTTGTTTGCTTTTCTGCTTGCTAATAGGAGTTTGTTCTTGTCATATGCTAATAATCCTTTATATAGAAGTATCTTTACCGATATAACTAGTGTTAAATGTTTGTAATTTTTAAATGTTATTATTTGTAAAACAAAATTTATTGCAACATATATTAACAGTACTTATCATTAATACAACTTTCTCGTTTGCTTAGATTTCATTAGTTTTAGAAGATTGTATATTAAATTTGCCAATGAAAACAGTAGAGAATTCTTCTATCGTGAAAGAGTTTTTCAAAAACTTATGTTGCATTTCATCAGGTTCATCGAGAAAATGCTTATTGATAGTTATGTCATTTCACAACCTTACAATTATTCACAAATTTTATAATGCTCTACTCATTGCGAAGAATAACAAAAAATTCAATTACGCTAAAAATATTATGATTTAAAAAAATGTCATTTATTTTTTTCAAGAATGATTTCTTTTATATCACTCAGTTACATTTGATTATTGTAAGAAATCAACACAATGTTTTGTTCACTAAGAGAAAATATGTTTATAAATGCGAGAATACTGCTTTGTTATAGCAAATTTCTGAAGACTGCTTTTAATTATTTGCTACAATATTTTGATTTTTTTCACATTTAAGTGACTTTTTTTATCATGTATACATTATGGTTATTCAAGCATAAAAATTTAATCAAATCTCTTTTCATTTTAAGAAATGCAAACAGCTTTAATGATATTTCAAATAAACTTACACTATTTGCAAAGAAAATAATTTATTTTTCTTGATTTGTATTTTTAAATTTAGTTTAATGAAATAAATAATAAAATCAACTAAAAATT
>JAPDSC010059634.1:25265-38447 GCA_026290005.1 Latrodectus geometricus
GACCTGCCTGTGTTACTTTAACTCCACAAGCTTTCCTTTACGACAGTTATTTTTCTTAGAAGATACCTTCCGCTGTTACGGATTTCCTTCGACTTGAGTCTGAATATCCTTTTCTTCTCCTTTTTTTTCTTACCTTCACGTTTTAAGTGATTTCAGAATCATCTGAATCTGAAGTTTAAGTAGGTATCCTTACATAGTACATTTATGAATAATAAATTGCCCTTTAGAAATTTCCATTTTTTTATGACATTGAATGTGTACTTATATTTATTATTTCATAACATGCAAAAATATATAATTTTATTTTGATATCATATGGCAAAGAATAAAAATATGTTTTCAAATATTTTCAGTTAGAATATTGAATGAAAAAGATCAGTTAAGCTTATTATCCAGCATGTACATAGGTAATATTTATAATTAAATAGTACTTTTAAATATTTGGTTTTAATTTAAAATTTAATAAATTGATTCTTAAATCAATTGGAGAAAAATACCAAAATTTTTAAAAGAAATAGTATCAATATTTACTTACATAAAAGGCACAAGATAAAAGTTTATTAGTAATTCCTTTAGTTTCTTATATTTCATGCTTAGAATTTCAATTCTTCTTTTCTTATAATTTGTAATTCCAATTTCTGACAATTTGTGTTTATTAAAATTTTGCATATTAAATAAGAAAGCCAATATATACTTTTGTGTTTGAAGCAAACAAATTTAATGTAATCACATTTTATATAATAAATGATTCTTGATAGTAAAAATGTATTTGAAGAAATGCAATTTATGAAAGAACGTTATTTTAAATAATGAATTTTTTTCAGAATTTCCCATCATAACAAATTTAATTATAATTTTTCAATTTTTAATTTTATAAGGAAATTTAATTTTAAATAGGAAAATATAAATCTAACTAGAATAAATATAATATTCATTTTTCCTGCTAAATTATAAATTCCAGATTATAAAGTTATTTATACGCATTTTCCAAATATTTCAATTTAAAATAAAAATCATTTACTTATTTTTTAAAATATGTTTTTGAATCTATGGATATAAATAATTTTTCTAAAATATCGTGATATTTCACTTATTTTATTATCCGTCGTCACCTCATATTGATTCATGTTCTCTTAACACTCTGAGTCTTTGGTTCATTCAACCATTACTATATTCTTTTTCCTTCTATTTTTTAATTCTTATCTAAGAAAAAGCAGTCAATCGTATTATTGACATTTCACCTCTAGGGCATTTTTCTCTTTCCTTAAAGTTCATTAGTAATATCTTATATAAAGTTTGTCCTACTCATATTGGAAATGTTTTATTAGCCATTAGTTGGAAATTATTTTTTCAAAATTTTCTTGTAAAACCCTTTATAGTAAAAACAAATTACTTTACATATAATACTTTAAGATTATTTTACAATTTTATGCTTACTTCATCATACCGATTGATAATATTGATTACTTGGATTTTATTCACAACTTAATGGTTTCACAAACTCATATCAATTCAACAATCCATTTGTGTGTACATTTTTTGACAACGTGTTTGTAAATAAAAATAAAAAGCAAAAACTACAATATATTATTTTAATGCACTTTAAATGTAGAAAACATTTATTTAATAATCAATAAAAATTCTGTTTATTCTCGGTTTGCAAATCATTTACGTTGTTAAATGTACTTTGAACTTTCAACAAATGCGTCTCATTGAGCTCCATTTAATGTTTGTTATATTATTCTATAATATTTTTTAAACAAATTCTCATCATCAATTGTGTGGCACATTTTTTTATATATTTAGTTATTAATTCATTGCTTATACTAAATAAATATTCATATTGTTTCATATCCAACAATACCTTTACAGTAATGTAGAGTTTGTATTTAAATGTGATAAAACAATATTGATATTAATATAATTTTGTTAGGTCTTATGAATATTAGAACTGCATTAAGTATATATACAAATAAATTCATGACATGTTATGTTACAAAAAATATATGCATTGAGAATCCTTTAGTAAACAACTTAGAAAATTGGTATATGTATTGTCTTTAATAAGGGTTTAATGCGTGTTTAGTAGAATTAATATACGTTACGTAAAGGATACGATACATTAGAGTTGAATAAATTATCAATCTTTAGTAATATACTCTTTGATTAAAGGTGAATTTTTATTTGTTATGTATTCACCACAATTCTATGAGTTATAAAACCAATTTAAATGTCCAAATGCTGCTGTGTTTTGTAATAAAATTGAAACAACTCCACGATATGTTTTGAGAAATTTTAAGATGGATAAAATTCCGTGATAATTTAACAAATATGTTTTTCATCTTTCTTTGAAAATTACTAAGAACAACCGTGAAATTATAGAATATTGTTTAAATGTGTTTGTTTGTGCTACAAAGTGTAATTCCCAGCTACATCAGCACATGCGTTCTCATATTGTTAAATAGTATCATTGAAAATAAAGTATGCAGTATCATCGACTGTGAAGTATCACTAGTTTATGTTGTTAAGCGTTTGGGGTGTGCCTCCTACTTGTAAAAGTTAAATTTCAGCAGTGAATATTATTAGTCATTATAATAGAAAGACTATATTAATCAAAAAGAACTTAATCTAACTAACACAGCTTGACATTAATAAAATGAAAATGTTTCTGCAAACATCCAGTGTTTTTCTCAATCCCAAAAATTCTCAAATTTCTATAAATTGAGAACACTTACTATTTTCTGTTATTAATTGGTATTTGAAAGAATTTTATAGAATTAAAAAAATTTCCCTAAGAACAAATACCGCCATAAAAATTTCTGAATAGAATAATATCATAAGTGAACAACTAACATTCATATTTATGAAAAAATATAAACTTTAATTATAAATTAATCTACTTAACATGTTTTGTTAAATATTAACATTAGAAAGTTAAATATTAGTATAGAAAATATTTATTACTTAAAAGTTTGGTGGAACTTCAAAAATGACTGCCAAATCCAAAAATATTTGTATTTCATATGTGTGATTTTAATAAAATTTTAATAACTAATACAGATAAATTTCTCTTACGTATTTATTCAATATATTAATATGATTACGTTTTATTTTTATCAGAATTCTAAGCAATAAATTAAGTCACATGTTGTCTTAATTATATAAATTTTTTTCTTAAAATAAAATTAGTCTTAAGAATAAACAGCTGAAATTTATTTGGTATTTTATACACAAATCAAACAGCTATAAAGTTTCGAATCCTCAGGCTAAAATAAAACATTTTATCGAACTTTCCTTCCTCCGAGCTGCAAAAAAAACAAAAAAGTTAAAAGTGGAAATAGCAATAAAGTGATATTAAAATGCAGTTTATTGATCATTTGTCGGATATTAAATTTCCTTTATTTAAAAAAGCATTTCCTCACATTATTCTATTTATAGAAATACACCCTTTAAAAATATATAAAAAATATTTTTTTCTTTTTCTTAATTTGAAATTTTTCAAAGTAAGATATAATACTTTAAGCTTAAATCTTACTTTCTTATTAAATATCAAGTGCTCTTCGATATGTTAACCTAATTATTTCCTGATATATATATATATATATATATATATATATATATATATATATATATAAGTGGTAGCCAAACCTTTGGGATCCGGGGTCTACTCCACATTTAAAAAAAATCGAAGGCGGTCTACCAAAATTAACGTACATATTTATTTTCGGTAACAGGAAAATATGTTATTAATGTAATTTTTCGAAAAAAAACTTAATATTAATATTTACAAAATAAAAATTTACTGATAATCAAAGTATTCATATTCACTTCGTTTAGTTGAAATTTGGTACTGTATATCTGCGACAAGTTTATCATATTGTATCTGGTACGAGCTTATTGCAATGCATAAACACGAAATTATATGTTTATCTGTTAAATACGACCAATGTTTGATTTTTGTTCATGGTTGAAAAAGCAGATTCGCAAAGATACCTCGATCCAAAGTATGATTTCAAATACAAAATCAATTTGTAAATATTTGGGAATGTTTCCTCAGAAATTAATTCCCCAAAATCAGTATCACTAAATATGCTCTGGATTTAAGAAATATATCGTATTTTAATTTAATAATATCCTCCTCGACCGTGACTGATGTTATACCGATTAAATGTCCTATTTTTTCAGATACTCCAATGTTGACATTTTCATTAAATGGGTAAATATCATAAAATTGAGTATTTCTTTCAATCTCATTGAGTCAGCGAATCTTCTTTCAAATTCTTCAAACAAAATAAATAAGTATTAAGCGAAATCTTCGGTGTCTCGGTTTGGATTATGGATGCACTCTTCCTCCATGTTTTTGAAGTTTCTCAATTCATGTTTTCTTAATTGAGATGCATAACTTTCTATAGTTTTTTTTTTTTTTTTTTTTTTTTTTTTTTTATGTTTTATTTGTGTTTATCATGTCCGTTTTAGGTTTTATAAATCGTAAACCTTTCATCATAAATCTTTAAATCATAAATCTTTGCACAGTTTGCTTTGGGTTTTAAAGCGTAGACTCTAGTTAATTTTTATTTTAAATAATTCATTGATTTTATGTCATAAGTCATAAATTAAATTGTTAATATCCGAGGATGATCGCGTGTGCTACCTAAAATGTCTTCGCGGTTGACGTCTTGACCACCCTTGATATATATATATATGATAAAGAATTATTGAAATTCGACATATCTTTATGAATTTAGCAACTGCATAAAATATGAAATTTTTTTCTGATGTTAAAGAATTTGTTAATTTCTTAATGATTTATTTTACATTTCACACGGCATCTTGAGCAAATGTTCTCCAAGGAAAGCTGACCCAAAATTTCTATTCTCACATTAGAAGGTTAAGAGCAGTAATGTTAAAGATGCGGCATGTGTGCCGCACATGGCCCCCGGGCCATATCAATAAGGCCCGTGATAGCAATGTGCACAGAAAGAAGAATCGTGTTTTTTAGAGCATTTCGACTTCACTTGATTCCTCTAAGGAAGTTTTAAAGCATTATTATTACATTGTAATTTCGATGGAAGCGCTTGCCCAGACAAGTGAGTGAAATAGACAGCAGCGCCATCTGTTAGCAACAAGCTGAAATACCCTATTATTTTTGTTGGGAACAATAGAATCTTTCACGCGCTTCGAGTCATGATTAGAACCTTCTTTATCGATATAAAAGGAATGTGTCGGCCCGACGTGAGTCAGTAGAGTCGAGTAATCGAAGCGATACGGTCAGTGATGGAATTTAGTTGCACTGCGAAGTTGTGATTGTGAAGTCTAGTGATTTAAATGCATTTGTCTGTGTCATGTATATGCGATATTCATAATTGATGTATCAAGTTCCATAATTCTTACGATTTTGGAATAATGTATCAAAAACGTAGAGTTGATAGTGAGTGCAGAGTTTTTTATTCTAAATGTTAAATTGCATATTTTTTCATAGAATGTAAAAGTAAACCACTATGTTTGGTTTGCAATCAAACAGTTGCTGTTTGTAAGAAGTTTAACTTGAAGAGACACGTTGATGCAAGTCATAAATCAGAATTCAATTGTTACACTGGAAAAATAAAAATGGACACATTTCCTTCTTTAAAATCTAAGCTTCAAGGTCAATAATGAATGTTTGCGAACGCTAATACTGAGAGTTCAGATGTCCTGATATCAAATTTTATTATTGTATTAGAAATCACGAAGAAATCAAAATTTTTCATTGGTGATGATTTTATTAAAGACTCTTTATAAAATGCGTTCAATTGAGAGGTACTACAACAGAAAATGACATTTGTTCTACAATTGAGCATTTGATAGCAGAATATGAAATCGACTGGAATATACGTAGCAGAACAATAACTGAAGACACTCCTGCCATGACTGACAATTCGGACGTTGTAACAAAATTAAAACAGAAAACATCAGGGAATTTTGTGGGATTTCACAGTATAATTCTACAGAAATCATTGGCATCCAAACATTTAAAAATGGACCACGTCATGCAACCTTTAATTAAAATAAATTTTATAATTAAAATAAAATTAAAATAAATCACCGGCAGTTCAGGCAGCTTTTACAAGATTTGGATGAATTGTTTTCTGATCTCCATTATATCACGGAGGAGTAGTTTTAGAAAGATTTTTAGCATTACGTGACACTATTCAAGTTTTCATGTTAGAAAAAGACAACCCAATTGATTATGAAAATGACTGGTGTGTTGATTATGCCTTTTTGGTAGATATGAATAAATACTTGACTGATATGAATGTAAAGTTACAGGGTAAAAATCGGCTTGTCACTCAAATGCAATCAAATGTATTCAAGCCTTAGAAACAAAGTTGAGGCTATGGGAAAATCAGGTAAAAATCAAACTTTGGATCTTTTTCCCCCCTGTAAAATCATTTGGCCCAGCGAACCAAAAAAATTACATCAATATTCTCAACTTCTTCAAAATTTGATCTCGGAATTCAACAATAGTCTTGAAGACTTTCACAAAATGAATGAAGTAGAGTTTCTAATTTTCAACAATCATTCAATTTTGAAACTTCACAGGCACAAGTTCATTTGCAAATGGAGTTGATAGATCTTCAACCGGACAGTTTTTTGAAAGGAAAATTTAGAGGTAAACGCTCTTACATTTTATACACAATATTTCAAGAGTGTGGATAAATACCCGGAATTAAAAATCCCGCAGCACGCATTCTGTGCAAGTTTGGTAGTACTTATTTATGTGAGCAGATGTTTTCTGTCATGAAAATAAATAAGATCAAACATCGCATAGGACATATTAACATCCACAATACATACAAGGCAATAAACATGTCCAATCAATTCTTAAATAACTACAACAAATATGATATTAGGCTTCAATGAGCTTGTAAAAAACAAGAAGTCAGGTAACTAGATCCTCGAGCTTAAAATAATTGCTTTTTTTTATAACTTTGATAAGATTTTTAACAACTGTATATTATATACTATATAATTAAATAAATAAAAGGTATAATAATTCAGTATATTTTTTATTTGAATCTGCTTCGCCTATTCATTTTAAATTTAATATATGACCCTCTGAAAAATTGAGTTTGACACCTCTGGTTTAAATGCTCGCTCTCAAAATAAATTTCTTTAACGAAAAAAATCTTACCTTATTTTTTTCTTTTTTTTCTTTTCTACATTAATTATATCCGTTGCTACATGCTTAAAACTTAATAAGAGGAATTAACGTTGATCTACATGTTTATCAAAAAATTACTTCCCTGGACCAATTGCATCCTAAAACAAGAAAACTGGACTTACTTATATAAGTATAATCCTGTTTAGAAAATTAGATTAAAAAAAAACTCATTAGTGTGTGCACTTAGAAAGTGTTATTAATGATAGAAAAGGTTTGTTGAAATGTAACTTTCATCGAAAAGTTTTTTTCAATTAAACTACACTAAAATGGCATTGCTTTATACTATGCACAAATACTTTAAATATGCAGAATGTTATGTTAGTCACAAGGAAATTCACAAATAAAATTAATGCAGGAGCATTAAAGAAACAAAATCTCAGAGAATATTGTTTAGAATATTGCATTGAATCTCTTAATCATAAGAGAATGTATTTTATTATTAGATTTGAAAAGTAGTAACGTGTGAACTTTCATTTTTGAAGTTTGATTTTTTATACAGAAGAGGTTTTAAGTAAATTTTGGAAATTGATGTTTCTTATTTCTTACAATAAGAAAATAAATAATCCAAAGAATGAATCCTATTACTATTATTATTATATATATATCTTACTGTTTTATTGAAATTTTTAGTTGATTTTATTATTTATTTCATTAAACTAAATTTAAAATTATAAATCATGAAAAAAAATATTATTTTCTTTGCAAATAATGTCAGTTTATTTGAAATATCATTAAAGCTGTTTGCATTTCTTAAAATGAAAAGAGATTTGATTAAATTTTTATGCTTGAATAACCATAATGTGTATATGCTAAAAAATGTCACTTAAATGTGAAAAAAATCAAAATATTGTAGCAAATAATTAAAAGCAGTCTTCAGAATTTTGCTATAACAAAGCAGTATTCTCGCATTTATAAACATATTTTCTCTTAGTGAACAAAACATAGTGTTGATGTCTTACAATAATCAAATGTAACTGAGTGATATAAAAGAAATCATTCTTGAAAAAAATAAGTGACATTTTTTTTAAATCATAATATTTTTAGAGCAATTGAATTTTTTGTTATTCTCTGCAATGTGTAGAGCACTATAAAATTTTTGAATAACTATATATGTCATGTTATTAAATTATATTACTATATCAATAAGCATTTTGCTCGATGAACCTGATGAAATGCAACATAAGTTCTTGAAAAACTTATTCACAATAGAAGAATTCTATACTGTTCTCTGACAAATTGAAATTTCAGTCTTATAAAACTAATGAAATCAAAATAAACTTGAAAGTTGTATTATATTGATAAGTACTGCTAATGTATGTCGCAATAAATTTTGTTTTACAAATGATAACATTTAAAAATTACATACAATTAACAATAGTTATATCGGTAAACATACTTCTATAGAAAGGATTATTAGCATATGCCAAGGACAAACTCCTATTAGTAAGCAGGAAAGCAAACAAATCCAATTTCCAAGCTCTTAAGTTGAGCAAATAAATTTAATTACGTGTTTTAGGTACATTTTCTTTCCCTGAGTAAAGCAAACTCTTCTTTATCTCTACATGTTCTTAATCATGAGGGTAAAATGATATTAAAATGGTTCAAAACATATAGCCCATTTAGAATCGTTACCAAGATTGTTTCTTTGTATGACAAATATCGGCTACCTCTAATTTAAACGAATTTACTATTTTTAATCTTTCCAATCACCAATTTTTTCATAGTTTGATTTTAGACTGTATTTTGTACAAACCACAAATTTTCTAACAATTACGTAAAATTGTAAATGAATTGTATATCAATCAATCCAATATGAAACATTTAATTGTTTTGAAATCTTATCATTTTTAGAATCCATAATGAAGTCACTTTCAATTAAAAATATTAGTGCTATCAAGCATTGATGAAGTTGTTGATGTGAAAACAAAATGTGTTCGAAAAATAATTTCTGCTTACATGTCATTGCTATATAAATTTTTGATAAATAACTGTGCTATTATACAAGTAAAATAAAAAAATAATTTTTTGCTCATTTTATGTTATATCAAATTCACCCAAGAAAATTAAAAATTCAGATAGTAAAACTTTTTTTCCTACGGCGGGCACTTGGATGATCAACCATTCAGTACAACAAGGCCAAAATCTGCTATTCATGTACCGTTACCCAGTGGGTACCTGTGAACCAAGTCACGGAGGCGAGTAGCTTACTCACGTCACACCACCACAGACCCGTTTATAGGACGGGCCACATTCATCCATAATCTTAGGAAAGGACAAGAAACACAGAGAGAAAGAGAATGTACATCCATGCCCGATCCGGGATTCAAACCTAGTTCCTCTTTATCCGTAGTCAGGTACGCTAACCACCAGACAGGGTACGCGGCAGGTATTAAAACTGAAATAAATATTAGTATGAATTACCTTAGAAACAATTTTTAATATATTGTTTAGTGAAAAAAATACAGCGCTTTAATGTTTCAATCAATCTAAAGTAAAATTTCTATTATAAAAATTATTTCAATATTTTTTACTTTTATTGTTAATGCTTTTCATGATATATTAGGAATTATTATGATTATACATTTGATAACATGTAAATATTTTGCTGTAAATACAAGAAATACATTATTTACAAAATAAATGTCAATAGAGAAAGAATTTACAAGTAAAGTTAAATTAATGATAAATTATATCTTTTTTATAGTGTAATTAAACTTAATATTAATGTTACATAAGTTAAATTAAATTAAAACATATTTTAATAAATATTTTCATATCTATCTATCTATCTTTTGCGCATACATGTATTTGAATCATTAAATTTGCTTTCTTATCTTTGATTGCATATACTTGTGTGCAATAAAATTTATAATTCACCGAAAGATTGAAAACACAAGACAGATAACCTAAAGGAAAAAGTACACAATCATCTATACATTTATTTATCAAGTAAATTAATGATGTTTCACGGCTCTAAAGAAAGATGCTTTACTGTATTCTTACAATTAATTAATGATAAATAATACAATTCTAAGACACGATATTTAATAAATGATAAAATAAGCACGAAGAATATTTATCTTGTATGTTTATTATTCCTCAAGATAAATAGTGATATGATTGGATATTTTTCTGAAATATATACGTTTGAAAATATTATATATATATTTTTTTCACGATAGTTCTTTGTATGTTATAACAGAAATGTATTCGTGATAATAATATTAAAATTTTGAATGAAAAGATTTAAGCAATTTTGTTTAATTTTAGAAAACAATACATAATTTTGAAATGCATTTTTTCTGAAAAATTACTTATTTAATATTCAAATAAGTATTTAACATTTCTAATTATTTGCTTCTATAAAAATATTTATACTTACATAATATTTAACTTGCTCCTTCAAATCATGCTAATTACAAATAATGTTTTCATCTTTTTCACTTATCTATAATATTATGTGAATTACGATGAAACCAGATTTATTTTATTGATATATAGTGCATATTTTAATGTTACGTATATGTACATATCATGAAATCACCATACAAAGTCAACAGCAAAAGCTTATCCACGCAAATGCATTGTGTGATTTATCTCTTTTTACTAGATGCTTAGTTCCCTAATTGCACAAATTTAGATAGGAAAGAGAAAAATTTGAAAATGATATCTAGTAAATTTTCATACATATAAGTAAAAATAAATTTAGAAGCATGCAAAAAAGAATACATCATGCTAATTCAATATGAATAAAAAATTCACAAAAATTATCAAGGTCATTTGAATAATGGAATAGAAGAAGGGAAACAGTTCAGTTCTAAATACTTTGATCACAAATACTGCCGTAACTTTGCATTTTAAATGTTTTTTTTTTTTTTTAAATAGAATCAAAAAAGATTCTGCGTACCAAATGGAAGTCCAGATGAATTATGGATGGAAACTAGACATGCGTTTCAACGTATTGTTTAAACAATCTATTTACTCCAAATTCATATTTTGAAATTGAATGATGCATTTGCAAAAAAATATGTACTTAATGATAAGGAACAAAAATGGCATTTTCCTTATCATTCAATTCATATCATTACTTTTTACATGTGGTTCGTTGAATTTATAAAATGTTTTTACATTATTAATTCACCGCAATATTTTCAACTTTATAAATAAATAAAGTGTACTCAGGAAACATGAAAGGATTTAAACAGTAACTTTGTAGTACATCAACTATTCCAGAAAAGAACATACTTGAATGTAAAAAAATAGAAAACTTTACAATGATTTTGCTAAATTTTGCAACAATATAAAATCGTAAATCAATTTATAAATACATTTATTCATTGATTTCATATGATCATAAGTTCTTTTAAAAATTATGTCTTTTTATAAACTGCCAATTGAGTTTCTTTAAGATCATTTACAGTGTTAAAACTACCATATTTTGAATGTCATGTAAAGCTAAATATTTTATGAAAATTAACTTTTATATATAAATAATTTAAAAATTTTTTACTAAATATAGTTTTATAATTAATCGCATAATAAATAATCGTAAAATAATCGTAATAACGACAGCTAATTATTTAAAGAGGTATTTCCATTTTTGTTGAAGTTGTATTCACCAATTTATTGGGTTTTTCTTTACATATACATATATTATGATATGTTTTTAAAATAATTTGAAATATTTCTTTGAATTAATTTTTGCAGGAACGAGTTCATTAATACTTTTTAGTATTGTCCTTAACCACATATAACTAACAATCTTTAAAATATATAACATTTTCTAAAATACATTTTCTCTTGTATTACAAACGTGTATATATTGAATGTGAAATAAATAAATAATTTATATAGGTTCATAATAACAAAACAAAACAAAACCTAGTAAACAATAAAAGTTTGTGTTAATTTAAAACATCAAAATTAAAATAAAATTATTTAAAAAATCGTTTCAGGTAAGTTTAGAAAAAGATTTTAATCTATGAAATAATAACAAAAGCTGAAAAAGAAGAGCGTTAAAAGAATTATTTATGATAAAAAACTTATCCATGTTTTTACACATTTTTCTATTGCAATATAAAACCATACTAATGAAGTTTTTATATAATATGATAAATAATAAGTCTACATATAGCAAATAGGTTTTCTCGAAATTCGTAACATTCAATATAGTTCTTCACCGTAAAATTACAAAGTATTCCAATATATTTTTTGTATTTATTAACAATTGCTACACTGCAACATTTTATTCAATATCCTTTATTTCTATATTTCTGTAAGATGGCATGGATTTCTTTTATCTCTTTAGGTGATTCTTTTACGATATTTTTCAAACGGAAATTCTCTCGTGGTGCATACTTCTGACAGACTGAATACTCTTCCTAAATTTTACTATTTCATTTTTTCTTCGTCTTTCATCTTTAATAAAATGTAGATCTTCAAAAATGAAACTTTGCCGCTTTTTATTTAGTTTGTAACGTTTCAAAATAATAAATTGGTTGCAATAGAAAGGTTTCCCTTTTTGTAATGCTAGTAAATGCAAAAGGTCTGAAATTTTTTAAAATGTGTATGCTATAAAGAATATATTCTTTACATACGATACACCATTTTTTCAGCGTTAAACAAACAACTTAAGCCCATTACACATATTTTTCATCAAAAATGCGGTTTACACATTTTCGTTTTACATTTTTTCAAACGTATGGCTTAAGATCGTAGTAATCCGAGATAAGTGATTGGTATAGAAGGAGGAAACCTCAACAATGGAAGGATGATTATAATACTTCCGTAACCATTTTAGCAACTTTCAAGAAATACGGCTATTGCTGCAGAATATCATCTTGAGAGCAGAAAATATGCTTTTAAGTATTTTCACGGCTTTCTTACGGTATTTGTAATGCCTCCAATAAGCGGAATAAAAAAAATGAATAATATGTAAATCCAGTAGCTGGATGTATACAATTATTATAAAATGCAGCGTG
>JAPDSC010059634.1:48447-64257 GCA_026290005.1 Latrodectus geometricus
CTGTTTCCTCTGCGGCTCCTTTTATGTCGTTTGCACTACGACAATATGAATTAAAACATAATATGAATCTCAAATAACTAGTTTAGTTGAAAAAGGAAATTAAGTTACCTCATGAAACAATATATTACCATGAAAAGTCTGAAGCCATTAAAAATGTAGACTAGATTAAATGAATTTTAAGATAAAATACACACTTTTAAAGAATTTGTTTATTATATATTAAAATCTACATGTGAGTTTTTTGTTTAAACTAATACATTTGATTTGTATATTTTAGCTGTGAAATTTAGAATAGTTCCTTTCGTATTTTTATTTCAAACATGTTTAAAAAAGAGGTATTGCTTTTGAAATGAAAAATAATTTAAAATTGGTAAAATTATTGTGCAACAGTTTGAAAAATAATTGAGTTCTCTTTTTAATATTTTTTTTTCCATTTTGTTAATATAGAAATAATTATATAAAAAATTTGAAAGTCTGCTCATCATAAAAAATTAATCTCGTATATTTTAGAATACGAAGAAAAGCCTTGTTCGTTTCATTTTAAAAACATTCATTCTTTAAAAATGTATGAAATTTAAACATCAAAAAAACGTTTTATAACTAGATTATTCTAAACTCTTCAAGCAAGTTAAGGAAAATAAGTTGCTTTTTTTATAAAAAATGAAAATAGTTTTTTTTATTTACAAATCTATGTTCATCGAAAGTAGATACGATAAAGAAAAGAAAATAACATTTCCTATACCCATTGTATTATTCCACTAAACACCCTTCAAATATAAATATGATTATTCAACAAATAAAAGTTGCTGAATATCTCTTTTAACACTCATATTTTTTCAAGATTTTTTTCTTTAAATGGAATTGATTATTGACCTTTTAATATGCTATTACTTTTATTCTTCTTGTAACTAATTTCAACTGATTTACTCACTTTTTTATCATAATAAATTATTATGGCATATTTTAGCCAATGATGAAAGCAGTTGTAATAAGGAAAGGTACAGAAATAATGAATGAACTAAGAAAAGTAACTTACCCCCTACAGCATTTTCAATTTACACAGTAATAAATTTTTTAAAATAATAATAACAAAGAATGTGTATGTTCACAATTTGTTGCAATTCATTATATGTTATTAATATTATAATTAAGTGCAGCATTTATCAAGATTTACTGGCTTTAAAATTAATTTCTCAAAATTTATTATTAAGAAACAATTATAATCAAATATATTTATATACAGTGAAATCTTTTAGGAAAACAAACTGTTAATGCAAATTTTTAGTAAAAATATGGTATTTTGGAGAAATGATTGTGGTTTAGATTATATTCGAAAAACAAATGTCACACATTTATCATATTTTTATTTCAAAAAAGAGATTTTTTCATAAACATCAGGTCGTTTCATATTTACAGTAAAGAAAATGACTGAAATTTCAAGCGTGTTTAAATAAATGACTTACTGAATAATAAATGTGTTTATTATTTTTAATGTGACCTTTTAACATTTCAGAAATACGATATAATATTCTTTTAATAAAGTCTGTACTAAAAGGCATAATATTCTAACTTGTTTTATGGCTTGAAAAGAAAGATCATCTTACTGTTTTATCTCAGTTTAAAAGTTTGCAGTACTAACTGCAGATAAGGAAATGAAAAGGTAGAAATATGAAGATTAAAGTAATATATTTTATCTTGTTGTTTTAAAGTATGATAAATCAAAAGTTAAAAAAATCTAAAGCTATTTTAATAAATCATTCAGTATACATTTTGTACGATATAAAATACATGTTAAAAAGGACTTTGCTGGATTCAGACTATTTAATTTATATTTAATGTCATAATGTGTATAACTACACATTTTTAAGTTATTGGGAATTATTTTTTGATATCTCCAAGGATATCACCTTCTAAGAAAACAATTAAAATGTATAGAAGCAATATTTAAGATTAGAAGCAAGGAAACTCTAAACATTTTTGCGTAACGAAAAACATCTAGATATCCAGTATCTTTATCAAATATTATTTAAGAGCTCATTATAAGTATGTGGTAAGATTCTACTGTTTGGAGAAAAAATGTCCATGTTCCATTAGTTTAAGAACTAGAAATCGACGTTTAGTTTCTGTTTCGTTAAGTATTTCCACCAAGTTGAGTGTTAGGGAAACTGCATGCTTTTCTTCTTCAATACATGGAAATATTGTAAATAAAACTCTCTAAAAGAAGTCTGAAGGTATGTTAGACGATAAACTATTTTATATTCTGTAAACACTTCAATTTCAACGGTTTTTCTGGCTCCGTCAGGTGGTGCCATCCAACGTTCTGTAGGCACACCACAAGTCCATCTGTAAGGGAACGCTTTACAGGTATTCAAATGCCTCAAAAACACCTACTGCATTTACTTTATTATGCTCCACTACATAAAGAAAAAATAAATGTTTGGTTATGGTTAACATCCAGTCATGGACCTCCTTCTTCAAATAAAGTGGTTCAAACATTCTACTACATGTGGAATTTCAGTTTAATATATATTCGATGTCAATGGTATCTCAAATACTGTAAAATTGAGGTAAAATATTTGAGTTGCTTTTGTGAAAGAATTTTTAACATACATAAAGTCATATCTATGAATCGCAAAGGTGAATATACGAACATTTATTAAGTCTTCGTACACCAAAAATTGTGAGTACTATGAGAAAAAAACCTCGAGATCTTTGCAGATTTTAACAACGATAAAAGTCTCGGGATATTTTGTTCAGGAGAAAGTCTTCATTTTGAAAACAGTGAACCGAACTTAATGTTAAATATAAATATTTTTGATATTTCAAACATATACAAATGTAATTAATATTTTTTTTAATCAATAATATGTAAATTTGTTGCCTTTTAAGCAATTACTGTTAAAATCATATATGTTGCATAAATGTTAGTTCGTAATTGTTATTCTTACTCGTGCTATTACATAATTTGCTTACTATAACAAATTACTTTTTGCATTGCATAAACTTAATTTTTGCATTCCATTAAAAACCTTACTATGCCTTTAAACTTTAAATTAAATTTTTTCATAAAACTTAATTACATTAGTTTCTTTTCTTTTTCTCTCATAGATTTATTGCTATTGTACACGAAATAATGTTTTTTTTTATATATATACTCGGTAAATATGCTTTTAAGTGGTTTCCTTGGTTTATTCAAATGCTTTTGTGCATTATAAGCCGGTTTGTAATTTAATGTTATTTTAAACATTTTTAAAAGTATTTAAAGAAAATGCACGCGATTGCTTTTCTTTATACTAATACTTATGAAGGAGTTAAAATTGAACTAATGAAATGTATGAGAAGAAGAATAGAAGAATTTCCTTTTTTTTATAATCCATACCATTGCTTTCAAATAAATGGCATTATATTTGTGCTGTAGGTAAAGCTGAAGTGAATTGACTGCTATAAATTATTTTTATTTCACCCTAATGTTTCTGACACAAAAGATTTGTTTGTTGTACATGAATTTTCCATCAGAGTATGCTGTTAAAAACATTTATGAAAATATAAAAAATAAATATTAAATATTTCCTGTAAAAATTTCAAAAATGAAAAATTATGAATTAATGAAAAAAATAAATTAACGTTTTTATGTTTAGTGACTTTAGGAATCATCCAAGACAACTGCAAAATTCTTATGCGTTACAACTTTTATAACAGAACAATAAATATCTAAAATCAAAACAATAAATTTGAATGTAAGTAGGAGCAGTGATCAAAAGATAGAAAAATAAAAACTAATTTTTTATTCATGGAGTTAGATTTACATTAATATGTGTTAGTAAATATTAAAATAAGTTTCGTATTCATGAAAAAAAAAGATATGATCACTGAAGAATAAAAAGTTTCTTGAACCTGTTAAATATTTTAGCTTTATTTCATTGCTTTTGATGGAAATTTTGTTTAGACTTTGAATGGAATTTCGTTACATAAAGAACTACAGATTTTAAATAAATGTACCAAATGTAATCTATATCATTAGTGATACAAAAATTTTTTGTGTTAAAATTTTTCACAATATTTTAATTTGTTGCACTATTTATGTTGCTTCTTAAATTTTGCTTAAACTATGCATAAGATTCTTCTTCACAATGATGATAATTGAATGATTTAGACTGTAAACTTTTATTGAAAAGTTCGTATTTTCTAATTTCACACAATGCATAATTTTTCATATTGATTAAAATACGTTTTGAATTGGTGTTGAAATAGATCTCTTATAGGAAAATAATTTTAAAGTGATAAACAAGCGCAGACCTTTTAAATAATTTGTGTAAAACATGAAAATAATAAATCCCTTTAAATTGTTTACGTATAATTCAGTTTAGCAGTATTCTGCTGACATGAAAATATAATTTTTCCCTTAATAAATAATTCAAAGTAATTTCAGTTTTACATATGTGGTTAATGTTTCTATATTACATCATACATTTCTTAATTTGCATATAATTAAATTTAGCATAATATGTTTTATTCTACCTCTTGCAGACACAAAATATGAGGAAGATTAGAGGAGAATGGTTACTTTTTCTTATCCGCATTTACAATTGCCAACTGAATTCACACACTTTCTTATTTTGTATATTCAAATAAAATATATACTCGTATTAGGCTAACATTTTAGAGCAACTACTTTATAAAACTTATAATCAAACTAAAATACTAAGATTAATTATTACTTAAATAAATATGTACTTCCACCTTCATGAGGAATTGCCTTGTTCTAAAACAGAAGATACTCTTTCTTATTTCATTCGTTCAGTCTCCGACGGACGCGATTGGCTTCGCAAAGTATCATAAGTAACAACAATAACAACATGAGCATCCCTGCTCGAGGATATCTCACAAACCATTGAATTGAAGTCAGCGTATTAACCATTTAGCTACAAGAAGGATGTTTCAAAATTCGAAAAATATCCTATGATACAAAATATGATGATAAATTTATGAGGATAAAAACTAAAAGATATTGATCATATATAAAATATTAAACTGTTGAAGTTGAAAAAAGATATTTGGTACGTGATATAAGATGTTGAATTTCTAATAAAAAACTTGTTCTCTCTCTTTTATGCTTTATTCCTAAAAATTAATCATCAAATTACTTTAAATAAAATGTTATTTTAAGTCATGTTGCTCATTAATCTTATAAAAAATAATTTAGCTCCTATCTAAATCACATATTTACATTTTATGACGAATAGTTATCGAAAATAATTACACTAAAAGAGATTTTTAGCTTAATAAAGCTATCCATTATTATTAAGCATAAAAATATCACACGAGCCAATGCTAAAAAATAAAGTTCTTACTAAAAAATGAGGTCAATAACATTGAACTAATTTTTGAAAGCTATAGTTAGCAAAATAAATTATATACTCTTAAGCGATGCCTTGCTTTAATCACAAATTTTACACAACATGACTATTAAGAATCAGATTAGAAAAATTAAAATATGCCTTTATAGATGTTCTAAGTGAATTCCTTCAAAATTGACATTGAACCAGGCGACAAAATGTATTTAAAAACTTAAGAAAAATATTTAAAAAAGCATTTGATTTGAGAATACACTAAATTTCTTAAAATCTTTCGTGTATAATATGAATTTTTATCATTAAATATTTTACAACTGGGAAGAAATCTAATTCCTAGCTGATGCAAATGTAATTTTGCTAAATTATCTCTTCCCTTAATTTGCGGTCTTGTGTAGATATTTGTTTTGTTCCTCCTTGAGACTTTCGTAATAAATGCATCAAAGATTCCACACAATTTGTTTAGGAACACCTATAAGTACCTCCGATTTTCGAAAGAAACAATGAATCTTCTTTCTAAATCAATTATATTTGTAAAATCATTTTAAGCATTCTTTTACAGTCCACTATTGAATCACATATAATCAGTTAAATTGCATATATATTCTCCTAGAACAAGCGTCATTGTTATTTAAATATCATAGTGAATAAATTCTAGTTCTTTCATTGTTCACAACTGAATGTTAATCATCTTTTTACATATTATGGAAGTTAAATTCAAATTTCGAAACCGCATAACACTGAAATAGTCGAAATTTTAAGTTTTGAAATAGATATATCTGTCCTAAATTTCTGAGAAATCAATCTGTAACTAATAGAACTACTTCTGTGGAAAGTTTTAATAAGGGTTTCATTGTGTCTATTACTAAACTGTTATTAAGTTAAAAAAATTAAATCTTTCCAAAATCTATTCAAACTATGTTTTTTTAGATGACTTTTGCCATGATAATTTTTGTTTCATAAAATATTTTGTAATGGAATTGCAGTTTAAAATAAAATCAATTTGGTACAAATATCATGAGTAACCATACATTTAATAAACTGATTAAAATGTACCAGTAAAAAATAGCATACAGGAGCTATCAATAGGTATGCATAGTAAAAAAAATGAAAATAATCATTCATTTTTTTAAAATGATATGAAATGTTCATTTAATTTAAAAAACTAATCATTTTTTGCTAAAAACAAAATCATCTATTTAATTATCTTGTGACTTCCATGAATATGTTAAAAGTTTTCATAAATTCATGCATCTTAAATTACTTTAACAGGCAAAAATTTTAGCTATTTAAACAATGTGTTTCTTAATTCCTTAATTAAGAAAAAATCTGAAGGGTATTTATCCCAAGTCAGAAAATCTAACATTAATCGTTTATGTTACTTAATGATTAATATGTAAAAAAAATAAGTTACAATTAATTTTCTGAAGAAACATTTTCCAGAATTATGCATTTATCATAAATATTTTAGTTCCAAATAATACTTGAGATGGTTTCTGATACATTAAGTGCTTAGTAAGTACGATTTAATAGTATTAAAGATTAATAATTTTGTGTATTGTTTGCTGAGTTTAATTATGTTATTAAGATTAAATATGTTATTAATGATAAATATGGATTTCCATAATAATTTTACGACTGCACATACACAAAATAAAAGATCTATAAGTAATTCATAACAATTTAATCGCATTTAATTATTAAAATTCATTACAAATTCAAAACTCATCACAATTGAAGTTTGAATTAAACTATTATATTTTTTCGATAATGTAATATTCTATAAATTTCTAAATAATATTTTCAATGAGCGATTATCTTCTGTTTCTATTTTTCAAAATATTTATAAAATGAATTAAAGCTGAATTTCGTGGTTAACGTTTTTATTCCTTATCTTTAATCCATAATAATTTAAACAAAATATTAACCATTTCCTATTAAATAACCATCATTATTTAATTTAATTTTTTTATGTTCATATAGAAAGTAATATTAAAATTTATGAATCAAAAATTAAAACTTTTTTTCAATGATTGAAAATGATAACAGTCAAATCATGTGATTATTTCTTTAACTAAATACTACAACCAATAAAAATGTGTATACTTTAAATTTTTTATCATATCTAAATATGAAGAGTATTTTTTATTAAAAAAAAACTATGTTCATTTTTGTTGTTGAAAAGTCTTATAAACTGATCAATCCTAAAAATAAATAGATGAAACTTTCACATCAATTTAACCTAATTTCTCTTATTTATAGATCGGAGCACTTTATAAAGGGATTTCTTTGCTTTCTATTTCGTAAGCCGACACCCGATAAGAAATATTTTCTAATTCAATTCTTTCAACACTTTCAGACTAAGAAAAAATTTGTGCTTTCAATTTACGTGAAGAGATAACTCACTTCAAGTTCTTTTATAAAACACGTGACAAGAAAGTGCTTAAATTTATTGAATAAAAGTGATAAGTTAAAAATATTTCTCTTCAACGTTTTATTTTTCTTTGCCAGATTATACATTTTAAAAAGAGTATTTTACCACCTACTATTAAGATTTTTATTGATGATACCTATGTAGAAAAGTTATGAAACGATTTCTTTTATTTTTATAATATTCTATTCATGCACATTTTTCTAATTTATTAATTTTATCCATTTGCAGCAATATTTTTAAATTCTTTTTAAATTAAATGTATTTATATGTCAATTGGACACCAATTGATAAAATTATTGTTGCAATAAAAAATTGTGTTACATTTCAACTGTATAGTGTAAACATTTAAGAATATTTTTAGTTTTTGTTTTGATAATTTAAGTAAATTTTAAATAGACATAATAACATTTATACTTTATGCATAGTAATAGAAATGCTAAAAGACTTCATGTCATTTAATATGTACGTAAATAACAATTTGTTAGTGTCTTAACAATTATAAGTTGATTTGTTAGTTATTTTTTAGATATTGATTTTATGAGAAGTGACTGGAACAAATGTGATTGGTTAAGAAATATACTATCGTAACTTATAATATTCTATTTAGGAAGGTCCTGTGAACCATCTTTGGTGTTGTTCTCGATAATAATAACTGCAAAAAAAAATATTGTTTTGAAATATATAAGATTTTAATGACAAAGATATTATCAAGTCTATAATACTAAGCAGAATGAGATGGGCAGGGCATGTAGTAAGAATGAGCCCAGAACGAACAGCATTAAAAATTTTTAATGTAACCCTCTCTAATAAAAGACCAAGAGGAAGGCCCAAAAATGATGGAAAGACTGTGTGGATGAGGACATTGCTATCCTAAAAGTAAAGAACTGGAGATCAATTGATAGGAGAAATGCAGATTCGGAAAAGCTTCTGAGGAATCCCCAGGCCCACAAAGGGTTGTCGTGCCAATGCTGGTGATGATAATATTCTATTAATCCCATAATTAAGTTTAATGCAACTACATTATTCCAAAATATGCTAAAATATTTTTATGCTTCTCAAACAACAAATTTTTAAGGATAAACATAAATATTTTATGTTCCTAAAACACTTTTTATCATCAAAGTTATCTGATATGTATTAATATACTCCAAATGGGATAACATTTCCCTTTAAATATTTGGTACCATTTAACACTGTTTCAAACATGAAATTTAAAAATTGCACTGTGCAAAAGTTATCTTTATTAATGCAGATTCTATAGAAAGAAATCAAGCATCAATGATAAATAATGCTAGAAAACATTGGTGATGATTATAAGTATGGTTCTTGTTGTATAATAAACTATTTCTAAATTATTCATAAAAATTACAGCTATTACACAACTGAAATAATTTTTTTACATTTATCTGTTATCTAAACTTAGTTTTAATATTTAACTATTTAACATTAGTTTTTATTTATGTTGTCATAAGTATACACAATAACATTTATAAAGTACAGTGTAATAAGCCTCTTTCAATTTATATAAGTCAAAGGAAAAGGACAAAAATAGCCATTACATAAAAAATAGTATTTTTTTAACAGTTAATATAAAGACAGCTTAAAACCTAAGATAACATGAAAAACAATTACCATTTTTTACTCTCGAATTTTTGAAATTACTAGATACAAAAAAATCTGATTTATAAGTTTAACATAATGAAAGAAATTTATGAAGTTTCATCACTATTTTAGCAAATTTAATGTATGCATTTTTTTTAATTTTGTTTTTTATATATAAGTCAACTTTTCAGGCAGTAAGAGTCTTTGATTTAAAAAACGATTGTGAAAGTAACAAGCGTCTTTATATACAATGTAATTGTACATTATATACAAACAATTGTAAAAATGTATGATTTATCTACCTATATATATAAATCATATTCGATCTCTCACATATACTCATTGTTATTTATCCCAATGATAAAATCGATCTTTCTTAAAGTTCTATTGTTTGTACCGAAGGGTAATATAAACTGCATCAAAATAGTAATGGATGAGACCTCATTCCATGATTCTACTAAATCTAATAACGCATGCCATTTTGGAGATAACTTCTGTTCAAGTCGAAGACTTACATAGGACTTATCACTAAACTTCTAGATTTTTTTTAAAATTTAATCTGACTCTAATTTCATATGTTTATAAGTGAGACTCTTTGATTAAATAATGCACCAAGATGATTAAAATATGATTATTTAAAATAGATATTTTAAGTTTTTATGAGACAATTAAATTTATCTTATTTTAAATAATCCATTTTAATAACAGAAAACACATTTTAATTACCGCATTAATAATTTTCAGCCTAGTATCTTATTCTTTATTCTTCATTTTCAATATATTTCAATTTTAAGCAAATCAATTATTTTTTTAACATTTCATTGATTATGAGTTAGTAAATGAAAATTATTTTTAAGAACTTGTTTAGATAGCATTACACATTTCTATGACAGAACGATAAATCTAATTTTATCACTCTTGAGAAACATAAATTGATTCAAGAGAAATTACTTAGGCTAATCTTATGATATTTTAAATGCTTATAATATTAATTGAACAAATCATTTGGCATCAAATGATTGAATAAGCTACATAGACAAAATTTTTAAACAAAATTGTTTTTGATTGCAATTTGTAGAAATATGTTTTCTATTCTTTAATATTTTTTTCATGCATGAAATTTCGCAAATTTCATTTGGATTCAAAGTCAAAGGTATATTTTACTAATTTTTCCTTTCATTGTTGTATATAATAAATAAAGTTAAACCTTTTAAAATTGCATTGATATAAGAAAAAACATTAACTTTCTATTCAAATTAGAATAGATTAATACATGGGAAATAGTAAAAAAATTCAACAATCATTGTAATGTTTTTTACATTTCAAATTAAGATAATATAATAAATTTAATTTAATTTAAGAAATTTTGAAGGAATTAACATAAAATCATTTAGGAAATACTTTGATGAAAGTAATTTTACAAACACTTTGTAGTAAAACCAACAATTTAAATTTTTTAAGCAAGTGTTAGGACTTTATAAAATTAAATGATATTAGTTTATTAATTATTACTCTAACAAAACAGTTATGATTAAAACAAAAAATGAAAAAAAATTATGTATGATTTGTACCCATAGGGTCCAATATATACAAGTGGAAACATTCATAATTTCTATTATTCCAAATATTCAAAACTTTTTATCAGTTTATTTTCTAGCTATACTATTTAATTTATACAGAAATATTTCTCTTATTATTATCTCTTATTTATTAATAATACTGCTTAGACGATAGAAGTTGTTTCTTCCAAAATTAAATTTTGTGTATAATTCTCCCAATATAAATCTATCTTGGTTTGATAATTCTCATTTTCAACAATCGTTATAAATAAAACAGCTCTATCTGATTTATCTTCTTGGAAAATATTCAAAAGAATGTTTTTGAGTACAAATTTTGGCAACATTCCTCAACCACAATCCTTATTTATCTGTCTGCCTTGATTCATTCTTGGCGCATTCACATTTGATTTTTCTAAACACAAACAAAACTGAGATAATATTTTAAGAATACATATTTTCATTTACAGTTATGAATGTTACAAACGTTATTCAATACTATAAGCTGAAACAATTCTTAATCATGTTTTTATTCTTGATATATTAAAACTTGTATAATATATAGCTTTTTCAAATCAGAAATCTTTAATATTTCTCATTTCTGAATTTATAATTATTGGACAAATTGAAAGGATTTTTTATCAACATGACTAAATTTTATTAAACATAATTCAAATTTATTTCCTTAAGAAAATAAATTATTCTAAAGGAATAAAAAACGTGTTAGATAAATAGAAGTAAAGAAGATCATTTACTCATGTCACATAAATATTTTCAAAGAAATATTATTTCATTTCTATTCATACGAATCATAGCAATTTAATTATTATTATTTGCATTTATACTAGTTAAATAATTAATTTTATTAATATAGATGCAATTTCTTTTAAAGCGTGAAAAACAAACACAAAGAGGATAATTAAAGCATTCTTTAAGAAAAATTTTAAAATACTATTTTTAAATTTTCTGCGACAAGTCAGTAAAATAAAATTCCATATTTATGTTTAATAATTTAATAATACAATCATTGTTATACAAAATTAATTTTTTAAATGTATAACATTTATCAATTCCTAACTTTAGAGCATATTAGTATAATTTCACATTTTATATCTAATAAAGTATTTTTCAAACATTTACTACAGTTGTATTGCTTTAGAAAATTGTATTATTTTTGTTTGATAATGTCAAAACTATTTTCAAATAAATAATTTAACTTAATTTTTGATTTTACATTAATTAAAAGTAACAGTATATGCATAAAAGTAAAATATTTATTCACTTGAAGAAATATAAACTACTACTTCAATCATACAAATGAAAAGAGATGTCGAGTTGAATTATTCCAAATAGAGAAAAGCCTCTAACGAACCCCAGACAGCAAAACAGAGAGTTGAGAATTCTGCTTAAGTAAATTTAGTCGTCTGCTCCGAAATTTTACCATTTCGTTTGCTTACATTTTTTTATATGAATTCTCCATTTATCCTGGCAATCTCTTTTATTTCTGAAACCTTTGAGGAAGAGAGAAAGTTTTAAGGTGAGTAATCCTTGACGTGCTGGGTACTATGATGGAGATTGCTTTCATCTTCCAATCCTCTGGGAGACCTGCAGTTGGCATTTGCTTTTTCCACCTCAGCCATCTGCTATTTGGCGTGATTTCCAAGAAAGCTTTCAGTCTCATTCGAGCAGACGTTTACTCTCTGCGTTCTCTTAAACTTCATCTTTCCTACTGTTTTATGGGTTCCACTGCTGTTTTGTTTTCTTAGTTTTTTTTTTAAAAAAAACTTATTGGGCTTTCTCAATAGATCTTAAGTTGTTTATTGTTCTTGCTTTAAACTATTTTTTTTCCTTTGATCATTTATAGAAGTCTATTTATAGTAATTTGCTAGAAGTATAAACTTTACAGATATTTTAGTGTTCAAATAAGCTATTCGAAAATAAAACACATCATTGAAAAATCAACTATTATTTTGAAAACTTCATTTCTAACCTTGTCTTATTATTTGTAAAAAATAACACAGACTAAATTTTATATAAAACTTATTTCATTTCATATTTATTTAACATTTTATATATTGCTCTTACTATAATAATCAGTACATTTATTTCAAAATTTCATTCTATTAGAAACACATAATTTTAATTTTTAATAAAAAATTTTATACGCATCAGATACAAAATGTTTGTTTTTATTAAAAGCTTTAATATGTGTTACGAAGAATAATATGAATTGAAATACATAATTTAATATATTTTAGCTTAATATTTAAAACATATTTTTTTTCTAAAAGTGTAACATAAAGTCTGGAAAATAAAGAGTTATGTTAATAATATAAATATTTGTGAATAGTTATAGTTTATTAAAACATTTCTAATTTAACATATACTAACTAGTTCTCTGATACTGTGTTTTTGAAAAACGAATTACATCAATATAGTTCTAAATTGAATAAATAATCAATCTTTAACTTGAAATAGACACTAATGTCATCTTAGAATTTTCACATTTTGGCTCTAGAAAAGATTGGTTGAATAATAAGGAAATTTATTTGAAATGGTATTAAAATGTGATAGTATCTAATATGATAAGATTTAAATGCAAATCTGTGAAAAAAGATCCCCGAAAACTCAGTATCTTCAAGCTATTTTCCATTAAGATCTGCAAAATAAACCAGCATATGCCAAGGATGGTGTTTGAGATGGTGATCACATTCTCCCTCACTTGTATGGTGGAGCTCCGTGGGTTGGGAAAGTATCCATATTAATCTGGGAAGTCTAAATTTCTTCGGCTGCTGTGGTGTGGATGTAGAGAGGAAGATGTCAACTTAGGTCTGGTTTCGTCATCTGACCATGGTGCACAATTAAAAGTCGCTTGCTGAAGGGCGAGTGTTCCAAAACTGTTAACCTCAAGATATAGTCCGGCGATCTCTGCACCGCTATGTATGTATGCATATTAATAAAGATTCTTAGAATTACATTTATAATGATTTATACGTTCAAGATTTGGGTATTATTAAGCATTGTGTGTAATAAATGTATACAATTCTTATAGTAAAATATATTTTCATTTTAAACTTATAGGTTGAAGAAAACTGATGTTATCTAATTTCCTTGCATATTGATTTCAAAGAGACATTAGTGTTTTTGTTTTTAAGAAACCTTCTATTGAATTTCAGTACTCCAGTTGAGATTGTTTAAGACTATACATCTTTACTGAAGTTTCACTCGAATGAATTACATTTCAGTAAAATTCTTTAAAGAATTTATAGCATCTTCAAATTTTTGGAGAAAATATTTATTCAATTTGTGATAACAGTTCATATTTAAAATCTTGTCAATATTTGTTGTTCAGAAAGTTAAAGATCAGGAAATTGTAGGGTTTTATTTAGTAGAAAAAAATAAAAAAAAATCTTTTTAAAAGAAACTAAAATGAATAAAGTAATAAAACTTTTCTTTATAACTAGGTAATAAAAGTATTTGACTTAATTTTTAAAAGTGAAATGTTATGATTCACTAACATAAATTAATTGAGTAATTTATCAATATTCCATAAAGACGGGAATTATTTGTTTCTTCAAGCAACTCAAATCTGGAGATAGATTAAAAAAAATTTTCAGATATCTAATAAGCAGTTTCCTGTTGAAGTCGGCAATTTTTTCTAATTTCAAATAAATACTATACATCTGTAATGTTCTGTTGAAAACATTTTTGACTCTGTAAATGTATATTTTTAAAAACCAAAAATGATTCAAACATTAAGTTATTATTCAAATTATTATTATTCTAACATTAGTTCATTAACTGCCAATTTATCTTTTATAAACAAGAGTTTAATTTAATTAAGATTCTTTCAAAAATACTTTATAATGTATATAATTTATGCCAAAGTACCGTATATAATTTAAAAATCAATAAGAAATTTATCATATATGCTATAAATTTTAAAATAAAATCAAAATTAATACAATCGAATAAAATATTAACTTTTAAAAAATTATACTAATACATACATGCAAACAATAAGCAGTAAACATAGTAAAAATATGTCGAATGCAAAATTTATTTATTTTTACTAAGGCGAAAATATTTCAGAAATATATCAAATAACTTCTTAACAATCCATCTTTTTTCGTGAAAGATGTTTATGAAAGAAACAAGCAAACTTTTATACGAGAAACAAATAACGAAAATAACTTGCCCTCAAGACCATTCGTCACTCGCTTCACAGTTGCAAGCATCATCCCATTTAGTAGAAGAACTGAGTACCAAGATCAAATTCTTTCAAATATTTTTTTCTAAATTGGAATACTTTTGAAACTTTTTTAGATTAGAAAATACGAAGTCCATTGAAATAAGGATAAAGCCGAATACAATTCTGATGTCAAAAAATAAACAAAATACAACAGTAAACAATTTTATTAAATTTACTTTATTTTTTCTACTACACCACCCTGAATACTTCAAGTATTTTCAAACAATAAAAATTGTCATATTTTTTTAAGATCTTTTCTATATTTTAAAAATCAAATAACATCATTGTCATTAAATTAAAATTGAAATACTCATGTTGAAGTATAAATTTAGTTAGTTAAATTATTAAGCGAAGAGATATTGGGTGTACATATATTATATAAGAATTCATATTTTAAATAGTGTATTCCTTATTTTCCAGTAACAGATTTCTCTTAAGAAATATTAAATCCTAACTATAGTTAATAATCTTTCCTTTTTTTCCTTAACTTCATGAATTCATTAAATATATTCTTATTTTTACCTATAAAATTCATGTTTGATGAGCAATGAAATACTTTTCGATTTATTTTTGATAACAGAAGAGTACTTGGCAATGAATAGGACTATGTTAATT
>JAPDSC010059635.1:0-22856 GCA_026290005.1 Latrodectus geometricus
TTCATGTATGAAAGTTATTGGGTTCTTTCCCAGTTACCTATGAAGTAGGAGAGATAGGAAACAACATGAATTTCTTTCGGTTTCCTACCTTGCGACGCATGAATATAGTCTTCTATCTATGAAAAGGCGTCCTCAAAAGATAAGAATAGCAGTTATATACCACTAGTGAAAATACTTCGAACAAATGTTTCCTACAAAAATTTGTCTAAAAAAGTGTATTCAATATTAACAAATCTATTAGTGTTAATAAAACTTAATATTTTACACAAGGATTTTCAATTATGTGTAAAATATTACTAATTGATCACAGTTAACATCAAATAATTTTTTTTTATTTTTCTTGGAATTTTTAAACTGGTAATGAACTAAGTTTGCTATGACAGTATAAAACCGAAATTTAAATAATTTATAGTTATTTTAAGAAAATTTTTAAATTTTGTTTTTTACGTCAAGTTAGATTTGAAATCTTAAATATGATATATTTTTCAAATAAGAATATATCCATATTTAAATTATTCATTAACATGTGGATGTTTAATTGATTATTAAGTAAATAAACTAATATGCTAATAATGCAACTTAATGTATAAGATTATGATGATATACTTTATAACTTTTATAGAAAATATGCATTATATCCATGGACTTAATTATTGATAGATTTTAAAGTGGGTTATTTTTAGGAAAGTTTCGAGCAGTAAAATGAATAAAGAATAATGATTTTTTTTAAATTCATTAATTAAGATTTTTCTATGAATAATTATACGGTATTTTCATTTCTATCATCTGACCATCTCATTAATTATAAAAGAAATATGTTAAAATTACGTCAAAGTTACTTAACAGTTTGTACCTCGTTTTCACTAAATACGTTAACATACTAAAATACTTTAATTCATAATATTTTAATCAATTATCAACCAAAAAATGTTACATAATTTTGTTGATATAATATTTTTGACAGTGTTGGTACCAGATGTTGCTTCATAAAATTAAGCAACCTCCCTAAATTCATAATAAGACTAATATGTCTCAATCTTTTGTCTAGTACATATTCCAAGAATTTGTGTAGTCGTTAACAGTTTTTAAAAAATAATAAACATACTCATGTCTGTTAATTAACTAATGGTTTTCTTTTAAGTACAACAATTTGGAAAATATGTTATGTGATAGCCTGTTAGGTTCATTTAATTAAATTAAGTATATGAGGGATTGTTCATTATAATAGATATGGTTATTAATACAATTAACTGGTTAATAGTTTTATGTATTTAGTTATTTTAAAAAAGTATGCAATCAGGTAGGAAGATTACCACCCAAGTTACTTTGTCAGTGATAATATTGATATGATTACTATCAAAGTAATTCCAAGAATCTTCTTTTTTTTTAAATATTTAAGTAATAATTTGAAACCGGCATGAATTTTGTTATTACTAAATAAATTATAAATATTGCTTAAAAATTATTTTTTAAATATTTGTTTCTAAATAGACAGTTTTATTTTATGTATAAAATAACTATTGGTTAATAAAAGCAATTTTTTTTAAATATGAATGAAGCAACTTTATTGTATGAACGTGATAAATGATTATATGAAGTTGCACATTTTTTTGAACTTTTGTATTAAATATTACAAGATAAAATTATTTTTAAACATTACTGTGTATTATTTTAATATCACATGAATATAATTTGTATCACCTTAAAAATAAATTCAAGGTTATAAACTTTTGTTCAGTTTATTGGATTAATGTTTAGAATCATTAAAAGAAGACATATTTATCAGTTTCACATGATTCTCAGTTATATAGATTTTTGAAAACAAAATATTAAATCGTTAATTTTTGTTTATTTAAATGAAAAAATTAATACAATACAAAAATCATAAACAAATAACTTATGCGGAACATGTTCTATGGAAAAGGTACACAAAGATTATTGTTTCACTGAAAACATTTTGGTAGTTATTCTTAACATATTTTCCAGATAATTTCAAACAATAATAAAACAAAATGTTAGCAAAATTATTCAGAAATTATAAGGAATATTTATTTAATGAATGTGTATTATTTGCATTGTATTTTTGTAAAATGCAACTGTTTTTTAAATCTTAATTAAAGTATTAATCAAATTTTGGAAATATGATTTTACAACAATGCGCACCAATTAAATCTAACATTTAGTTTGTAATTGAACATTGTTTATTTAAATAAATTATTTTTAAATATACCAAATTAAAAAAAAAATATATATATCAACCTTGTTTTTTCTTGCATCATACATTCATTTCTATCTGGATTTATTTTAGGAATTTGAAATTTCAGAGAATTGATATTATACATCAAGAAAATCTTGTAAAAATGATAGCGCAAAAAATCGGTTGATAAAAATTGCAAAAAACATTTTTAAATTGTATGTTGCCAAATTTGAAAAATACTGTAAGTTTACGATCTGAAAATAAGTGTGATGTGAAAAACAGCGATTAAACTTTGGTTAATGAAATTTTTGCACCAACATTAGTTTAAACTTTTTTTAAAAAGTATGATATATTAAACAAATGAAGTATTCAGGAAATGGATTGGGTAAGTCATCGCTGTTAATTGCTCCCCTCGTTCAATGGATATCAAAAACTCATACTTTTTAGACACACTAGATAATAACTAAAAATGTCTACAGAAGCACAAACAAATCTTGTATCACATACTGCTCTATATATACAAACAATTCAAAACATTTTGACCACAATCTTCACTTGACATTTTTTATAATTTCAATATCCCTCTTTTCACTTGACAAATGTAGACAGCATGCGAGCTACCGGAAATGGTTGAAAAATAAATGCCAGCAAATCGAAACACAATGTTTAAGGTCATATGCATAAATTCCAATAAAAACGTCTCCTCTTAACGATTTTGACAGAGGTATAAGCTGTGTTGACCGAAGATAAAGCAAAAATCAAATTTGAAACGGTATTGCTTGTCAGATGCTCAGAGGCATCCTGAATATTTATTCAAAGTAGACAAATAATTGAATGACCAACAGCAGATCGCAAGAAATATAACATGCAGTATAACATGCATAAATATAACAACACGATATGTCAGAGGTTGTCATACTAGGGAAAAGGAGATACGAGTTACAAAATATCTCCTTTGAGAACTGAATACAACTGAAACAGAGTAAGGGTATTTAAGAGCAAAATTCAGCACTACCTTTAAACTTTACTGTCTATACCTTACCGGAAAGAAGGGGAACTTCCGTAATGATGTTTCATTAATATTATGAGAATCCCCAAATATACATAAATATTTGTGAAATGACACTAATGGCTGACGAGCTTTGCAATTTTGTAGATACTTATTTCGAATCTTCGGTACATCGTAGTCAGATTCCTAATAACGTCTCTTAGATCAATAGTTATTTTAAAAATTAATAAAAATATTTAATGTTACTTGATATAAATCTTTGTAGCCAGTTAATTTTATAAACATCTATATAGTACTTATTTCTTTACTTCGTATGGCTGTTCTTCGCAAGGAAGTATTGTTAACAGAGTTTTTATGATAAATTATGTTAAAAGTTGGTAAACGTATTGGAATTTTTTTTCATTAAAGCATAAGATTGCTAATAATTTCAAAACCTATTTCAAATCCAATAGTTCTTAAATGTGAGCAACACCTTACACATACAGATTTATATTACAAATAATTTATGAACATTTTCTAAATGATTCGTGTTACTGGAACAGTTAATTTTAAAATTAATGTAAAATAAAACATAAAAAATACAAAATGTTAATTGAATTTTTTTATATTCTATTTTTTTAATTTCAAATATGTACAAATATTTTTGTAAACTTTATATTCAGTATAATGAAAATTTAAAACTCTTAATGTTTTTCTAATTGTTCTTTTATGATAAATACTTTGTGCTAATTGTATTTTTGCAATAATTATAAGCTAAATACGTTGCACAATTGTTTCAGGGGTAATATTACTAAAATGAAAGCAAAAAGTTAATGTTTATCTCACAGAAATGTTTAATCATTTTCATATAGTTAATTGCTTATATTATTTTTATTTCTAATGACTGGCTGCTCCTCCTTTCAGACCTCAAGGGGCGGAGTTGATGACAACTTATACAGTGGAGCATTCAGCGAATGTGACATTGTTGTCCCAATATTTTGTGTGTCTTCTTAATTTAAAAACATGAGACATTCAGATTTGGCCTACTAACTCCAGGGTTATCATCTCACATAAAGGACATTGTGACTATGACATATTTTACATGACCCAGCCACAATCAGTGAATATGGCGAATTTTCGGTCGGTTTGACATTCGAACTCTTCATGTTCGGATAAACGAAAAGAACACCGCAACTCATTAAAAAACAGTAGTCTTATGTATAGTAATACATGTGTTGAAAAATAAAATTTGTGTAATTAAAGAAATTTTAGAGATATGTAAAATATATTTATGTAAAAATGAATATAAATATTTTAATAACAATTTTTAATAATCATTCTTTATTTATCGATATAATAGAATAATAGAAGATATCATTAATATTTTCTATTATATCGTCGTTATCAATATTATAATATAAATTAATCTGCTAAAGTTTCATGCATTTCCTGATAAAATAGTTGATTTTAAATGCATTAATATTTGACATAATATAAATAATAAGAAAAAATGCATTTTATTAATTTAGCTATTAAAATTATTTTTATTATATATATTTATTAAAATATTAATATATTAATAAAATGTAGGCAGGAATATTATGAAACCAATTATAAATTTGTATAGAATATTAGAATTTGCTTAGAACATTTAGAATATGTATTTCATCTCTTATGAAATTAAGGGTGATTGAAATTACTTATAAATATTCATCCGAAGAATTATAATATTTAGTTCCAGTTTATTTGGGCTGCACAACACTCAAATTGTATTTTTATTGAATGTTAGAGAGTTTGGTGGCTAGAAATAGTCTTTCTTGAATATGTAATGGACACATTCTTGTATTGCTATATTTGTTGAATTTTATAACAGCTAAGTTAAATATTTGTTTAAGAAGTATTTGAATATTAATTGTTATTTATATTTACTTAAAGTATTAAGCATTTACCTAACATTCAGGTAATATTTATAAATTAGCTATAAAGTGAATTTAATTATCTTATTAATATTATGTATAAATGTTTCTATAGATACGAGTGTTAAACTTATGTCTTAAACGCAGATAATAGTTTTATGTATCAACAATAATCGTTTTTAAAAATAAACTTGTTTATAATAGGAGTAGATGGTATATCTAAATTTTTTTAAACTAAGCATATTTTTTTAATTTAATTACAAAATATTTAATAAATTCAATATGAATAAAAACATGTTTTGGAAATATTTATATATTCATAAATAAACATTCGTGTACCCAAAATATTTGGATGTAATTGATATTGTTATTCCGTAATTATAAAGAAAACATAATTAAAGTTTTATATAAGAAAGAAATATTTTCAAACATTTTTATGGATATTTATGTTATTCGGAATTGCAGAAATATAATGCAATTATATTTTATTACGAATTCCCCTTAATTGAAAACTAAAGGGAATTTAATTCATTTTATCTGTAATTGAAAATTATACGTCCACTTTTCAACTTTCATATTGTTTTGCCTAAAATATTTATTCAAACTAAGCCAAATGAATTTTTTTGAAAAATAAATTTGTCAAATTTAATTAAATTGTTATTTAATTCAATTTTAGCAAGTTATCTAATAGTTGAACACTTGTCTGAATAGAATTTTAACAGGCAATATATCATATAATTTTTAAAGTTCAATATTTAAATTAATATATAATTTAATGCTAATATATAAGGCTAGAATGTAAAAATCAAATTTAAATATGTAGACTTTTTTTATTGTCAATTAAATAATAAATAGATTCAGGTATTATTTCATTATTTGAAGATTGTGTAGTGATAAATAACACATAGAATAAATTTAATACATTGTTCAGATAAAACATTTATTTATTCAACGAAAATAGATATTTATAGGTTTTTTATAAAGAATAATTTAATTTATACTATTTATTGTATTTTTAAACATAATATGAAATCAGTATATATGTATTTCCTCAAAATGCTAAGTGTGTTACATTTTGCAAGTTAACTTGTAATCTGAACTCCAAATTCAAATATATAATAATAAATGGTCATAATAAAAAAGACCAAATTTTATTTTATGCATGAATTAAAAGAATTTTAAGATATTAATTTTAGATTTATTATGTTATCATAATTTTTATTCACAAAATGTTTAAGACATCTCGTTATTTTATATAAAGTAATCTACTTTAAGGGTGAAATAATTAAACTTTTAGGGAGAAAAGTATCCGTTCTTTCTAGTTTTTAAGAACATTTTTCCAATAGAAATTAATACATAAATCATAATTGGTCTATCAAAAAACTTATTAGAAATATAAATGTATAATTTTAGTTGTTGTTTCAAGTACCCAGCTGAAGGAGTTTTACTTTCTCAGAACTTAAACAATTGGTGTAAAGTATGGCACCATCATGTAGTCCTTCAGTAGTAGTGCCATCATGATCTGAAAAGTATTTTACCTTTCACAATTTAGAATCATGGATCAGGCAGAAAAAAAAGTTATGCTAGGAACACTTTAAGTAACATTTTTTATAGAACGGTGAAAGTGACATATTTTATGTGTTTAGCAGCCGTAAATGAATAAAATTAATCTTTGATTGGCTTGGGATTCGAACTAAAGCTTTTCACATCTAAAGAAAATTTTCCCTGGCAAACTTTGTCACTGGATGTATAATTATAATTTGATAATTTTAATTATTCACTCTACTGTTACTTTTTTCAATAAGGGTAATGTCACTATGAATGGCATAACTGAATCCCAGTAATTTCAAATTTATACGAATATTTATATTCAAACACTGTTTAGAAATCCATTACTAGTAGCTAAAAGGTCAAATCAGCAACTGTTAATCTATTACATATCTCTAAGTTTAAAATTTCCAGACTGCTTTATTATTATTCGCTTATAATGGAATGCGATATTAATGTACTTTATTATAATTTAAGAAACTAAAATGCATCATTTATTTTATTATTAAATTTTAATTTTGTATACAATATATTTGAATCATGTTTTAAAATTTAATAAATTATGTTTTCGTTTGGCTGGTATTTCTCATTACTATACATGTAATAAGTAATTTATTTCAAATCGTATACAGATAGTCGTAGCGCTATTATTGTGGACAGCCTTATACTGCGCAAACTAACTGATAAAGGTGTATTAGAATTTATAGAAACTTTAAGGTTCACAGAAATTAACAATTATGATATCTTTGGTAGATATTTTAAATATTAAATAATAAATAAAGCATATTTTTAGAGGTTTATTTATTGCTATTTTATTGATATCTGGTACTTTTTTATCATCAGGTCAAAAGTTCATAAAGCTTACCTGGTTTATAATGCATGATCAATCTTTGCATTTGGAAGACTAATTAGAAAGGGAACTAATGGAATTAAAGAATGGAAACTGTCAGAGTGACACCCAAGCTAGGAATCAAGCTCACGAACAATCGTGAAAAATTTGAGAATATATATATATTATATAATTGATAATATATATATATATATATATATATTCATTGTAAACAATAAATATTAAACATTTAACCAATAAAATGTGTATTTTCAAATGATAGCCTTTCTAAGAAATGCTTATTATGGTATAAGAATGTTAACAAGTTCATCAGATGCATATTGAAATGATCATTGAGAATTACAGTTTTTACTTTATTCTCTGATATATATATCAAATAATAATTTTAATAACTATATTTGTCATTCTTAACTTATAATTATCCAATTAATTAGAACAAAGTAAATGACAGGTAATCAATTCATACGAAATGAGGTATCGGTATCTATTGGATTTGTTGAGAATAATTATGAATTTAGAAAAATGTTTATATTGAATTGCTTACCGCGGTAGTAATTATGGGAAAAAACCAAAAACAGATTTATTAATATTACTATAATCATCATAAAAATAATATCAATATGAATCTTTATATATATATATATATATATATATATATATATATTAAAACTTGAATTAGTTTTAAAGTCAAAGTTAAAACATATTAAACCATGTAAAAACAGATACTTTTAAATCAGACCTTGAATTAATTTTAAAGTCGCATTAAAAAGTAAGTCGAGATTTTAAAATATAAATCAACTAAATGTAAAATGTTTCATTTTCCTAATTTTAAAACTTATTTATGCACACACGATAATTGTAATTTTGAATAATTCCCTTATTAGCATATGCTTCATTTGATGAAATAATTTCAATGATTAATTATGTATATCAAAAACATTATTATATATTAGTGTAAAAGCAATGGAAGTAATCAGTATCGTGAATAAAACTTCAAAAAAAGATATTTTTATTTCATACAATTTAGTTTTAATCGGTAAATACTTCTGTAAAATCACACATATTAAATTATATATATATATATAATATAAAACAGTAAATACAATGTATAGAAAATAGAAAGCAAATATTATAGGCAATCAAAGCAGCGCAAAGGCAGCTATTGAGAGAAATGCCTATATAAATTAAGTAAGATGTAATTAGAAGATTAAGATAAAACAAAAAATAACTATACAATTTAATATCATTTAGACAAAATCAAGAAAAACAATAAAATATGAATAGGGAAAAAGCATAGGTACTACGTCTTTATCATGAGATAGAGGGTCAACAATGCAAATAAGACACTCTTTTCTGATAGCACTAAAGACAAAGGTCTAAAAATATTCGCGCTATTTCTGCGAACAGTGTCTGCATAAGAAAAAAAAAAACAACTATATCAAAATTGAAATAAATGGAATCAAAGTAAAACATTGAAAAATAAGCAAAGCAATGCAATGAGAAATATATATCAAAGGTAGAAGAATATATATTAAATACAGAATAATATTGTTGCCAAAAGTAATAAAAAATTTTATTAAATAAAAATAGGTGTCTTCAGGATTCTTGTTTTTGGGAATTTATCCAAAAGAGTTTCCCTTATTAAAATCAACATTTCTTACAATAACAGTCAATTCTTAGATTTATTTATAAAAACATTGAAAATTCAACTACATTTATAGACATTTTTAATAAAGAAAGTCAATTTAAAGTTAATAAACATATATATTGGATATCCAAGATTTCTTTAATAACATATAGAAATGTAGTATTTAATGAATTAAAACGTACATACCATATTCGTAATAATCGAAAATTTATCAATAAACAAGTTAATTGCTTATTTAATCAACTTAAAAATAATGATTTTCCTATTGATTTTATTTGAAAATAGGTAAGAGATAGGGATCACATTTTAAGATTGAAGTAATGCGTAGTTTTTATAACTACAGAAGAGCCACCCAAGCATTGAAGTTATTACAAGAATCCCGAAAACACCTATTTTCATTTTAATTAAACTTCAAATCTATATTAAAAATTATGAACTACTTTAAACTTTTAATTTAACTCATAAATTTTTTCTTATTACTTTTGGCAACCATATTCTTGTGTATTTAATATATATTCTTCTGTATTGTCACTACTCTGCCTAGTGGTCAGCGTGCTTGATTGCGGATATGGAGGTCTGGTTCCGAATTCCGATTCGGGCATGGATATGCTCTCTCTCCTGTCTTTGTCCTCTTCATGTATGAATGAAGTGTGAATTGTTGCCTACCCTATAAACGGGTTACTATGGCATGTGTATTTATTTACATAAAAAATCATCTCCATTTATCCTTTTCAATGTGAACTATAAGCATATTAGCACAGAGCTCCAAAATTGTCCGTCATAACCATACCTCCTTCTGTATTTGATATTTATTTCTCATTTTATAGTTTTTCCTATTATCCATTGTAGTGCATTGATTATTTTCACACACACAATGCATTACTTTGATTCCATTTATTTAAATTTTGTATAGCTATATATTCTTATACAGACACTCTTCGGGGGAATAATACGAATAATTTTAGACCTTTATCTTTCATGCTAGTTAGAAAAGAGTGCCTTATTTGCATAGTTGACCATCTTCCTTCTGATGGAAACGTGGTCCCTATGCCTTTTCCCTATTTATACTATATTATATTGTTTTTCTTGATTTTGTCTACTGATTATTAAATATTGTGTATAGTTTTTTCTTTGGTTTCTCTTAATATAATTACATTTTAGTTAATAAATATGTATATTTATATATATGTACTTACATTGTATTACGCTGCTGGCTGAACACCGTAAATCCAACACCCTGAACGAATAAGCAAATAACATGACATTTACAATATGCATTAGCAGAGGTGAGACATGCAAATGATTAGAATTTCAGCATAGATGCACATCACGCGTACCTGTGGAGCCACATCAAAGCGCTATTTAAGACTTGGAGATTTCATTGATTTAAAGTGACAGTTGCGATTTTTTTAACTATCAATTATGCCTTGTCAATATATTATGTACAAAATAATTCTTTTTGTGATATATCTGGTCTTTCTTGGTGTTGCAATTTGGTTGTCTTAAAGTGTGTAAGCCCAGCCACAAATGTAAGTAAATCCCATTGTCCTGACATATTCCAGTCATATTCTATGTCGCATACAAATTTACCAGGAATCATGATTTTTATCTCATGTCATTTTCATGGCAATTGATGATATGCATGTTGGTTTATTCTGTTCTTTTATAACTTAAATATACTTATGTCTGTGAGTGCATCGATAGTATTTCATCTTAAATCATACTGTTTTAGGATAAATACTTTGAGAAAAATAATCTAGTTCATGTTTTTACACATTTATGTAATTCGTATTACATATATACATGCATATACATATAATATAATATATAATGTGTATGTGCGTTTGTGCGTATTAGTACGCAAAATTAGATTTTAGAAGTTGTTATGAACTGAAACAAATTGCTTTAAAATTAAAATTCAGTGATTGTCCTCACAACCCCTTCCTTGTGATGTCATTTTTTTAAATATTATCATAACTATTTGTTTTATGTATTTATTTGAAATTCTGATAGTTATACATAAGATTTATCTAGTAAATTACTTTTAAGTAAAGCAGATAATAAAAAGTTGATCTAAAAGCTAATAAAAAGTCAAAGTAAAGTACAATCTAACACAGTTTTTTTCACTCAACGTAATCTCAGTTTTTAATAATGTTAATTAGGTATTGCCCCACCATTCCTCTAAGATATAATGCAACTTAGCTTTTCATTGGGATATTATTATAACGTATTTTGTCCCAAATATTGTCGTCTAATTTTTTTATCAAATTATTTCTAAAAACACATCAACTGCTTTAAAAACAAAGGCATGATAATATGCTAAGTAAATCTAAATTTTCGAATCTCAATATTCTGAAATATTTGAATAAAAGTTATTCGAATTTACATAGTATAATCAGAAAATATGATTTCAACTTTATAAGTTTAACGTATATTTGTACTCTTGCTTTTTAAATTGGAAAAATAAAATAATTTAATTTGCTTAAGTCTAAAATATATAAACTCAATATTAGTTCTTAAGCTTATTTCGCAGATAAATTAGTCTTTGTCGTGACAGTTTAATTACCTTTTTCAAGCCCTCATGTCAAAACTAAATTACTATAAGCATTTAAAAGGAAATTAATATATGTGAAACAAATCTTTAACTAATGATAATTCTAAAACTTACATTTAGAATTTTCAGATCTGGTACTTTTCTTAATTACAAATAGAATTAAATCTGAGAAAATTAAGTGAACAGAGAAGTTCACAAGCAATAATGGAATTCATCTACACATTAAATTTAACTTTCATAAATTAATTCAAGTTACGAAATCTATTACTTAACTGTTTTGGAGTTTGAAAGAATATTAAAACACTCTCATGAGATGTACAGTTAAATTAACTTGTTTAAATATTTTAATAATACATTATGTTCCCTTTGAAATTTGCCATTTAACTCTAAGCATAATCAAATAAAGGCATGCAATTTCTTTTTAGTTATTTTATTTATTATATTATTATATTTATATTTTATTTATTATAAGTTATTTTATTAGTTATTTTAAAATGAGTATAAGATTTGTTTTCGATATATGGTACTTTCCTTTTAAAATGAGAATGTTCAATTTATTGAATTTTTATAATATATTGCTTATAATAAATTTAAATATTATATTAAAAATATGCGAAAAATAATGAACCGATAAAAACGTTTTTTCGGTTTTAAATTAGCTAAAGTACTTAACAATTTATTCTAGAAAATGTTACGCTTAATAACCTGATATTTAAAAGTCCATATGTGTTTGCGATAAACTAACGCAAAATTATATTTTTTACGTTTTCAATATTTTATTTCTTGTGACAAGTACAAATTCATTTTATAAAATGAATTTTATGTTATTGTTCTTCGCGTAAATTTCTTAAGATATGTTACGTATAATCTAGTTTATTTTTAGATCATGCTATCATTAAATGTTTTTCAGTTATGATCTAGTGTTCTTAATTGTTCAGATGCTAATTAGAATGAATTATTTAAGTTTGCTTAAAGGAACTATAAACAGCAGTTGGCACATAAACTAGTGAATATATTTATATTAAATTCATTACTTGTTATGTAGGGTTAGAAAATCTCAAAGTATTTCAAAACTAATTTTTAAAATTATCATCAATCAATTTTTGAGATAAAAATTCAATAAAGTAATTATCAATTTAAACACAGTTAAAATTTTTGTACCTGGTAAAGTAAAAAGCTAATATTTGCTTTCTTATTTAAGAAACGGTAACTTAACTCCAAGATGAACGCTTTAGGTAGAACATTTAACCACGAAACGTGCTTTGCATTCCTAGGCAATCACTGAAAAAAACATGTGTGGGCGCAATAGGGTATGGTTCATGGGAGCTGTCATGTCACTTTAATTTATTTCAAGAAATAAAATTTCTAAATATCACTTTTCACGATTTATTTAGCACTATATATTAAATAGTAGTAATATATATTCTTATCATAATTTTGCGTAATTCGCAGAAATTTATTAAAATGCAAACAAGAAATTTCATTTTTATAATAATAAACAATATACAATTTCATGCTGAATTGGACATCCAGTAAGGTATTTCTATTACCATGAAATTTCTAATAAAATCTTAGAATAAAAGTTTTAGTACCAATACTCAAAGATGTCTTTTTTCTTAAAAAATGTACAACTTTGAAAGAGCAAACTGTCTTGTCTACCTGCTAACATTTCGATTGTACTATAACATGAGATAGACATATTTATTATTATACATAAAAAACGACATTTTTCATTTATTTAAAAAAAAAAAAAAAAAAAAAAAAAGCAAAATTGCATATTTTTTTTCGTTATATGTAACGAAATTTAATGGAATATGTTATATAATATATTGTTTAGAAAACTATTTTTCTTTTGGCATTATAAAAAATAGTTCAGTTAATGTATAGATTCTTTGCTTAAATGGCTAATGACATTTTTAAATCTTAGGGTTGTTATTTTTTTAATATAGTAAAATTAATGGTTTATTTTTAATAAAATATAACAAACACTGTTTTTAGTAATATAATATGTTTTTGCTTATAATGAATAAAATGAGATCAATTCGAGTTTCCAATGCTTTTTTATAAATGGATTGAAGATATAAAAGAGCTATTATTTTTTGAAAGAATTTGGAAAACATGTTAAGTTTTGTAAAATTACGATTAAATATAAAGTGATTCCAAGAAATTTTGCTTAATTATTTTAAACATGAGCTTAATAAAAATTCAACACGATAATACAACAACCTGTGAAATAGAAGATTCTATAATTATTTGCCTAACTGCCGTATTAACCCTTTCTTTGACAAGTTATGGCATTTTTAGCTATCAAGACAAGTGGATACGATGTTATAATAAATACTTTCCTAAAAAAATATTACACATCTAAATATTAATTTTAGCCAGACATATATTAAAAAGCGTAAGTAATCGTATGAACTTTGAAAGTGATATAAAAATTAGTGAATAGTAAAAGAATATTTTTTTAAAGTAATGAAAAATAACAATATCTTAACACAGGTCACAGTATTCTCACAGGAATTATTTTCTTTTTAAAATGAATATGAAACAAATTGTTCTAAATTTAATTGTGATGACGTAAATACAAGTTTGCCAAAATAGAATGCAGTCGAGTATTGTCAATTTTCTCCATCTTCGACATAATAGCAAATTAATGTCACCAGATAAGCAATGATTTCTGCTAAAAATGAAAAAAATGCCAAAGGGATTATAGGGCAACTATGCCGAATTACCTTATACCTTAAGACAAATTTTATGTTATAAAATATTTTCAGAAATAAGTTAGATTTCATATGCTTTTTTGTAGATTTCCTTTCTGAGTCAAACAATAGCATTAATTTTGCTTACATAAAAATGTACTACTATATATAGAGTTATACATGACGGGGACTTATTACAAATTGGTAATTATGAAAAATGTATGAATTTATTAATGTTTTAAAATTAATTTTCACTTTCAATGTTAATATTAGTTTGGGGGAAAAGTTATCCATTATTTTTTCGGTAGACGTCTGTAGTGATCGCTATCTCGTGAGGTATCTATCAAACAATTTCAAATTTATGCTCATTGGAAAAGTGACATTTGACGCTAAAATATTCTCTTGCAATTTTTTGTTTGCTTAATTCAGTTATGAGTACAAAGTTTTAAAAATAGAAGACAACAAACAGAAAATTCGATTTATTTTAGTTTTTCTTTTATAATGGCGAAAATGCTAACCAGGTGGCTAAAATTGTGAAAGATGTTTATCGTCCTATATATGACTGTAACAATCAGTTACGCAATATTTTGGTTTCGTCGATTCCGTTTGGGTATTTGGATGCTGAAGATGCACCTCGCATGGATACAACATCATCGAGAATGTCTATAAAATATCAAAATTATCAAACTTGACAGTATGTCAGCAGTCGTAGCTTCTCACAAGACCTAAAAATCTACATGAAAACTGTTTTAAACCTTTTTACAAAGCGAATCTGAAAGAAGTTACAAAATATTCACGTAAAAATAATGGATTTCTTTTCCCACAAACTATTATACTTCTAACAATTAAATTTTTAACATCAAGAAGAATGACCTCATGAACGTCAAAAATCATATGAGAAGAGGTAAAAGTACATATTCAAATATGTATTATGATTAGCGGAAACACTAATCATTTTAGATAGATAAGCGACTCTAGAACATGGCATAAAAATTTTGAGGAATGAATTTTCCATTTAGGAGTCAATTTAATAGTTTAATGTTTTCGTAGATCATCTTGATCGTTCTCTAATGCCTCGGATAAGAATTATAAATGTTTATCAGAATGTGTTGGACTTCGGCATTGGAAAAAGTGTTTCCTATCCATATTGGGGATCATCAGTCATTGATATTACTACCCAAGCGCCCGTAATAGGTTACATTCCTTTCATTTCGACCATCTTTGCCTTAACCAATGTACAGTGGTAAGTACTTTTTCACGGTAATTCCTCGCCGGATCCGCAGTAGATTCATACCACTTTCTGTAAGATGAGCAAATTGAAATATCATTTGAAATGGGTAGTGATTGGAGATAAACCATTTGACTGCTGAGGCAATGTATGTTGAAGTGTCCAAGTTTATCTGCATTGTCCAAAGTCCATCCGCAGGTGGACTTTAGAAGCGGAATGTGGAGAGTGATGATTGTATGTGGAGAGGAGGGTGATAATTCATGTGGGACACCTGATATATTTAAAAATCCATTTATTCTTTCTTTTTGTCATTTATATAAAAAATTAAATTGTAAAAATTCATACTATATTTAAACGATATGCTTTATTTATGTTATTTGCTATTTTTAAGATAACACTACTATTAAGCGTCAATTAAAAATGATTATATGAAACAATCAAATCTATATTAAATATTTAATAGCTATTATTAAAAAATCAAGTAGATTAATATAACGTATATTGTAAAAAAATATGTATTAATAGTGTACTAAAATATACCATTCATAAGCATGAATAAAAAATATAAGAGTTAGGATAAAATACCAAGTAAAATTTCATGTGTTATAGAATGCATATATATCAATACGTCATGCCATTTGGCATTACTTTAATAAACCTAATTTCACTTTATAATAATAATTTAAATTATACTTAACATTTCAGTTATTAATGAAATTGCTTCGAATGAAAATCGTTTTTACTGTCACATTTCCTTTTATATTAATAATAGTTAAATGAAATATGGCATACAATATAACACAAATTCATTAGAAATCTTGAATATGGAGTTTAAGAAACTAGTAATAATAGAGATGAAGTTTTTTAAGAAAATTGTTTCATTTAAAAAAATAATTCCTGCAGAAATGCTTTTTTTCTAAAAAAAGTCATTCTTCATTCTTATTTCATTCTTTGCACATTTTTTATTTTGATAGCATCGGCAACCTCTGGCACTTCATCAAGTTTTTAGGGTGTTGTCACTTTGAACAATGTATACCTTCAGCGCCATTCTTATCTTTCAGTGAGGGATCGTCTTTTCACAGAATAATACAACCTAGATGTAATTTTTTTCTGTTTATAAACTGTGAAAAGAGTTGTCTTTCTGGATGAATTTAAATGTCACCTTCATTGTTTTGATTATAATTAACATAAACTTTTTTTTTCCTTAAAGAAAATATATTCTTTAATTATTGCCATTTGGAAAGAAAGAAATTTAATGTGGTAATATGTATTGTTTTGATTTCTCTTTATTTCAATGAATTAAGGAGTAACGTTTTTCTCAGGAATTTCATTTAATGCTTTGAATTTTAATACAATTCAATTAATAAATGGTATTTATGGCACTTTTTACAAAAAAATTGTGTATCATAGTTTAGTCTACAGATCAAAAGATGACTTTGAGATATTTGTAATATGTAAATCTGGATATCAGAATAAATGTTAATGACGCAAACGACTTGTTAAAAATTGAAATTCATATGCATTGATTTTCTAAATTCATATATTTTGCTCAATATATTTATACATTTCTATCATTAAGGCGCTATTAAAATGCACAATGTACAAAACCAGATATTGAATACATTATGCCCGAAAAAATGAAATACTAAAATGGTTTTTATTGGACTAATAAGTTATTATTAAGCTATTTCCCCAAAACGATTTCTTTCAAATAATTTTTTTTTCTTTAAATATGTTACAATGATACAGAGGATGTGTTTCTGTTTTACAAGCAATAAACAATTTAGGAAATTTATTTGTCTTAAAAAAATAAAAATTTCGATCTATAGATATTAAATTAGGATGGAATGTTTGTTTGAATTTTGTTTAAAATTTTACACCATCTTTCTAAGAATTGGAGAAAATCATCAAATTCCAATACATCATTGTCGTTCAACGTTAATTCAAATTGTTTACGACTTGCTCGATCTAATTTAGCAAGTATAATGTTTAACAGATAGACATAAAATATTTTGTCTCTAGAGATATTTACGATTCTTAATGATCTAAGATTTTTCATATTATCCAATATATATGTTCTGTAAATCTTTTCCTGATACATGCTTTAAGGGATAGATATTTAAAATGTTTTCGATACTACTTTTCATTGCTTTGCTCTTAAGCTTTAAAGAGAGAAGAAAAATCATCAGTAATTTTTTTGATTTTAGCATCTCCTTTAAGCAATCCAAGGTAAATAATGCAATTTTTCATTTTCAGAAAGTTCATAATTTTCACTAATTAGGCTATTAAATTGCATTTTTTAAAAGTTTCATTCTTCAAATTATCCGCTAAAAAATGTGACTGGGATTTTCGATAGCTTTATAAAAGCCCTTTGTGGTTGATCATTGATAATAGATTCTTCATCACTTTAGTTTTGCAAAGAGTTAATATATACAATTTTTAATTTGTAAATAGGGTTTTTAAGGCTTACGTCTAACTTTTGAGTAGCATCCCCCACATCGTAAATAGAGACCTCGACATTTTGAATTCTTCCTTTACGATTTTATAGTATTCCTTCTTAAGCACTTCTAATTTCTGCTGTATAGTAAGCAAAATATGCAATTGAGTTTTAAGTTCAGGAATGAACATTTTGTCTTGCTGTAATGACATTATTTAACTTAATCGAGTGAAGTCTGATGCCACCTCGCTTTCAATTTAACGCTTTGATATTAGTCATTTTAAGGATCTAAAGTTATTATATAAAATTCAAATACAGCATATAAAATTATTTATTTCATAGGATCTGGTTCCTCTCTTGGTTGCTAAGGGCCAAATTGTATGGAGTTGCGTTAATTAAAAACAAAAGCTTTTGTAATGAAATAAAATGTGTTCATTGCTGCATGTACTCGCAGCGTTCGAGGGTTAGCGTTAGACACACTGAAATACTTACAAGATAAAGATTGCCCAAAATGACATGATTACAAAGGGTGCCCAGGAAGATGTTCCAAAGCCAAGGGTATACATTAAAAGTACGGAACAACCTTTTTTTATCAAGTTTGAAAACCAATTTAAGTATAGTCAATTTTTAAGGTAACTTTTTTAAAAAGTTATCAATGAAGAATTATTGCAAACAGCAATTATTTATTTATTTTATTAAGCTTTATCAATTACATATATTGTTAAGAATTATTTTTTAAAAATATTCTTATCATTGTTTTATAAGAAAAAGATATGTTTTAAAATTTAACTGCAAGAATATTTTTATTCAACAAAAAGTAATTAGTTTTCTCGTTTGTTTCATTTGATTAACATTACGGCTAAAAGCAATTCCATATCTTTCTAAATACAAAGTTCATTAGTTTTTAAAACTGAGAAATATAATGTCATTTCTTTAATTTCCTGAGAACAAAATGTATTATTATCTACTACCTAAAAAAAACAGTTTCAAAAGAAAAAATTTCCAGAAACTCAAAAAGAATAAAAATGTTTCTAAGTAATTCAAGAAAATGGTTGATTTGAATATTTTGAATACATAATGGATTTTTAAAATTGCAAATCATTTTGTTACATGTCTAATTAATTAAAATTATACATAAGTTAAATAATATATTTTAAATTATCTAAAAAAATGACGTAAACACGTTAAAAATGATCTAAAAATTGAATCGTTCTGATAATTATATATTTTAATACAAATGCTTATGTAAAAGTATTATTCTCAAAAGGCTAAAGAAAAGAGTTCGCTTAAGAAAAGAATTATAGTATATAAAAATATTCAATTTACTTTATGACTACGAAAGTAATATTTTTCTTCGAAAAAATTTTTGAAAAATATTAGTTTTAATTTTGTTTTCCTAACACAAAACAATTTAGAATGTATAATTTTGTGGTTTTATGAACAAAGAAAACTGTAAAAATATTGAAAATGCATTTAATAGTTTATAGAAAAAATATTACAATGAAGTTAATTAAAAAAGTAACCACGAAATATCTATTTTATGAAGAAAACATAAATTTTAAGTCACTTTAATTTTATCAAAATTAAATTATTTCAAATGGATTTTTTTGAAATGTGATTTAAAATGATTATTAAAATTCGAGTTTTCAGAGGCAGAGTATTTTAAGTTCGAGGTATTCATTAAAATACTGTAAAATAGTGTTAGTTATATAGCCTATGTGTCGCACGATATGAAAGCTTCTATCTCAGTATGACGCTGTACAATGATAATAGATTTAAAATGATTGGAATACAGGAAAATAAAAACTACCTTTAAAATGATACTCAATAAAATATTATCTTAGTTATCGATTTCTTTTTCATAAATATGCAACACGTTATAACATGAAGCTTTAACAAAGTTTCATGCTGTTAACAAAGTTGCATGTTTTAGATTTTGTTAAAATTGTAAAGTATCAGATTTGATAAGTTTTTATAGAAACTGTAGGAATAAACTAACAAAAACAATTTCAATCAATACACCATAACTTTTAATCGTCCCTAAATGTATGGTATCTAAATTCATACTAACATGTATATAATGTGAGACAAGCTCAATAATCCAAAATATTTGATAGAAGCAAATGAGTTCATTTTTAGACACTAAAAATGCATCATTATATGATCTAGACATGCAGAACCTTAAAGGATTTATTAGGATATGGACTAACATGTTACAGTTTTTACATAATGTCATCATATTCTTGAGAGGAGGGTACTTGGGCGAAAAGGGTGAAATATTAACGCATCAGATCCATCCAATGGTGAAAAAATTGTTTTTCTGCAGGAGATCTAATTTCCTTGGATTATAATGCTCTAGCTAAAGAAAAGCTTAACTATATTTTTATAAATATGTTCATGAGACAGTGAAGACAAACTTAGATCCACAATATTTCCAGGTCATTAGTAAAATTTGAGAGTGATGAAAAGGAAATTGATTCCACATCGAATTTTCTAAAAACTGCAAGTACTATATTATTGTAAATATTATTCAGTATTCTTTATTTAAATTTCTAAATGAATCCAAGCTTTTTTACGTGAAAAAAATTCTATCTTTAAATTTGTAAAGGATGCTTTATAAATATTGTGCACTTCCCTTATTTTCATATCCATGGGGTACATCATACTAAACGCTATCTTTATTTGTTTAACAAATTAACATGCATAAAAATTACAATGTAAGGGCTGCGGTGGCGTTGTTGGTTAGGGAGTCATTTTTGTTACCGGAAGGTAGTGAGTTTGAACACCGGCTTATCCAAAGATCTATCGTTCTCTAATGGCAATTGGAGCAATTAAAATCATAATATAAATCATAACGAAAATGATTAATATAAATCATAGTCATTTACCAGTGCAATAGTATAAAGTTTTATAGTAGACATACGTTTTTCTAAATTCGTAGATATAGAAAAATATTTCTGAAAATCAAAAATTACAAATCTTTAAAATTAAAAGTGAAAGATTTTAAAATTATTTATGTTAACAAAAAGCTCTTTTTTTATAAATATTGTTAGAAAAAGTTTCGTGTACTCTATATAAAAAACACACTTAATAATTCATGCTTAAATAAAAAAAAATTAAACTGGATTTTTTTTTTATTTAAGCATGTTACCATTTTTATTTTCTATTTATTGATGAAGAAACATCACGGAAAATAATCACTGCTTTTCCGTTTTAAGCAATATTTTTAAAAATATATTATTCTATTTTTTTCGGTAGGAAAGAATTTTAGGTTTGTAGCAATACATCATTTTCTGTGTATCTTATATCCCAAAGATTTTTTTCACAGTTTTTCATCTTGTTCTCCATCATTTAATTATCAAATATTTTTATGTATATATTATATCTCGTCCATATACAAGATGACCTAAAAATAAAGTTTTGGAAAGTAGTGAATCTATCAAATTTCTCAGTCAAAATTCGTAAATGAAATTCAAGACCTCAGGTTTTCTTTAGCTACGATTTTTTTTTTCGAAATTAAAATGATCAAGAATTCATTTGTTTTTGCAATATCATTCTAAGCATTGATTGACAATAGCTTGCGCTTAGTTTATCCAATTGTCATAAGACAATTTCGTAACATGATCACCTTTTTCTAAAGTAACTTACTGCATTTTTACTCTAAGCTATTGATCATACGCTAATGCAAGGGTATATTAAAGAATATAGATCAAGAGGAAAAAGTCCCCTCGTAAACGCTTCAAAACATCAGGGCTTTTAACTGAAGGATGTTGACCTGGGTGCATTTGTAATGCGGTTTACCTACAATTAAAAGTATTTTTGATTTTGTAATAGAAATGATGGTCCTAATTATTTAACTATAAAATAAAAAGAAAATGAGGAAAAAATTCTGATGATAAAGGATTCAAAATAAAGGAAAATATTAGATTAATTTTAGGAAAGAGACTTCCAGAAAAAGATATGCTTTTAATTTCTAAATCATAAAAGAAAATTTAAATTTCCGTTTCTGGGACCACTTTAGAAAACAGCTACTAGTCCTTAAAATCTTGATAATTTGTAAATTAAAGTTTCGTAACTATTTATATAAAAATTTATTTATTTTTGTCGCCAAAAAACTATATAAGAAGAATATTTTAAACTATTTGAGTAAATACTTTGGCATTTTTTGAATGTAATATTTCGTATTTAGTGGTCAATATTCTAGAAACACTCTAAATTTATATCATACATATATATTGACAACTAAATTTGCAGTATTGCGAAAAACTTAAATTTCTTTAATTTACATGACAGTATTTCTAAAAATATGTAATGAAATATTTTTACTAAGTTAAAATTTTAGTTTAGTGTTGCATTAAACTAATTTTGCTTGAATACAAAATTAATTAAATATATTCTATAAAAAATATATTGGGTGGGAATATTCATTTAATGTTCTTTGTTTAAAAATAAACTAATTACTAATGAAATTATCCCTATATAATTCTATTTTGATGAAACAAGCTATATTATGTAATGCAAATTTTTTTACTCTACAAATTTTCCCTTCTCTGTATTTAAATTTTTCAATAGAAAGTTAGAGTAGTCATTGAAAATATTTTCTAATTATAATTTTCTAAACATTAGAAAATATTTTCTAATATTTGTAAAAATTTGTTATTCTAATGATACTGAAACACCCATGTTTGTTGTCTTCTAGAAATCACTAAAAAAAGTGTAAAGATAAGAAAAAAATTTTAAAAATATTTCTAAAAATATAATAATATGCTATAATCTAAACAATGAAATTAA
>JAPDSC010059635.1:27856-48998 GCA_026290005.1 Latrodectus geometricus
TCCCCCACTTACTTTCAAGCTATTTAAAGTGCTGATATTTTAGTGACAAAAAATGTGTATGACTTCTTAGCTCTATCCATACATCAAACTGTTCTGAAACCGATAAAAAAGCTATAAAATTAGCTGTTGTCATAGATTATAACTGAAAGGTAGCGGGGTAAATAAAGTGGATCAGGTACTAGTTTGTTATCCAACTACTGGAAAAAGAGGTATTATGTGATAGTATTTCGCCATATTAGATACAGATATTTAGGATGTCTTCATCTTATAAAGAAACAAGTCCACTGATAATTACAACCTCAGCATAAGTTTGGTGGAAAACATTATTGAAAAATACCATGTTGCTGCACAATGACAACAGTTGTAAAGTGATTGCCTTTTACAAATTACTGCTTGACACTTTACGGACATAGTAACCTCAATGTCTTCAATGAAAAATACACTAATAAAATGTATTGTTTGCTCCAAGAATAAAATTCGTCACAAATCCCGATATCAATGCATTGAATACGGAGTTGGCTTATGTGTCCAACCGTGTTTCAAAATAAATTACACTAAAGATAAGTTGTAACATTTTTTTTTATTACGAGCTTATTTTGTACTTAAAGTTTTGTGTTTATGATTCTACTTATCTTTTCTTTTTTGATTTGTAAAAATAAACAATTATAATGAAAGCGTGTCTCTTCTTTTCTTCGATACACCACAAAACTGTGTGAGCCTGGTTGAAAACCGGTGGCACTGGGGAGTGAATCTCGTAAGCTTTTCTCGGCAGATAAGATGTTAAAATATTTTTCATGCTTGTAATTTGTTATTTCACATACTGTACTATTCCCATTATGAATATTGTACTAAACAGTACAAAAGTACTACAAAGAGGACAGTGTGTTTTATACAGAAAAATTTGCTTTGTATAATTAAAAAAATTACTTATCTTTTAAAACTAAACAAAGTACGAATTTATGGCATAATACTATAATATAAGCAAATGACAAATAAACTAGTTTGCAAATTTATATAACACAGCATGACTCACATCATATTTTTTATTCATTGTTAACAAAACAATACATAGAAAGATAACTTTGTTCTATTTCACAATTCTTAAATTTGATTTTTCAAAAATTAGTTTACTCCATTTGTTGTAAATATCACAGTTTGTAAATTAATCCATAATTGTATACTTGTTGTGTCTGCAAAAGTAATGTATGCATAATTTAAATAACAGCTGATTCATAAATTTACATATTCTTCTAAATGCAAAAAAAATATTATTCTATGACTATTTACATGAACAATGCCTGATATCAATTCCATATTTAGGCAATTCAAATATTCCAATATGAAAGAAAACACATTTAATTTATTTCTGAAAACTATAAGTTAGAAAATTAGTTTGTATATTACAATTTGTTTCAGTAATAGTAATACTATTTTATTGTTATAGTTAAAAGATTCATTTTAACATAATTGAATGAAGATTTCTATCTCTACTAGGTTAAATTCAAATAATAATTCATAAGTTGACAAAAATCTGTCTTAAGAATAATTTATTTTATATTGCCCTCTAGAGAGGAAGCTAGTTTTAAATTTTAATCATTTTTAGAATATATTCCTTGATTGTATCCTCATTTAAAATCGTTTCAAAATAATATTTTATAACATTTTGAATTTGAAATGCTGCTCCTAACGTTAAATACATATCTAGATTTTTAAATTTAAGAATTTCAATTTATAGAATACATTTTTTGTCAAACAAAAATATCAAGTGCTGAATTAATTGCTGCGATGTGTACTTATTACAAAAATCAAATATAATAAGTTTGATTTATAAGGATATATACAAAATACAAAAATTAAAATAGGTAAAATTCATAAATAAATATTTTATAAGAACATCTGTAGAAAAGAATACATAGTTACTTAATAAATAAAACAAAATTTTCTAATCTTTAACAATTTTTGTTAAATATGTAATATTTTATATATTATCATGACAAAAATTTGTTTTTGATAAATATTATATTTATCTTGTTATATTTTATGAGGCATTTAAAGTTTATAACGCAAAATGTATCTCATGTTATATTATCCTTTATATTTTTTTTTAATTTAAAGATTTAAAGTAATTTATATTCAATACCTTGAGATTTTTTTTATCTCAAATAAATTAAATTAAGTTAAATAATTATTTTAGATGTAATTTAAATTTTAATTTGTATGCTTAAATTAAAAAATTAAAATGATAGCGGAAATTTTCAAATTATCTTAATAAATATAACTAATGTATTTTATTAGTATTCTTATTACAATGAAATAAATTCTGCTAAGATTTTAATTCATTGCATATGTTAAGATATTAAAAAAAATATTTATTGCGAAAGAAAAGAAAATTTTAATTTTATGATAAATATTTATAGAAAATATACCCTGATTAACAATTCACATAAATATATTATATAATTATATATGTGTATATATTTTTTTCACTAAACACTGAACATTATTTACATGATTTCATATCTAGTTCATTGAATTTACAATTGACACTTGCATTATTGCATGCTTACTTGGTTTAGAGTTTATAAGGATATAATTGTATCCAAATTTTAATGATGACAACTTGTTGTGTACTGAAGAGATAAATATTATATTAATATTATATTAATGAAGAGATAATATTATATTGAAACAGAAAAATGGCTTCATTTAGTTATTTTTTTTTACATAACGTGCCGAAAAATATACCAGTAATTAATAAATAACACTCTTCTGATTGAAATTTCAGTTTAAATGTGAAAATGTTTTTTTATTCTATTTAAATTTTATATAATGCAAGTAAGAAAAGCATTAATTTCTTAAAAATTGAAAGAAATAAAAAAAATTGTTATTTTTCAAGAAAAGATGTATTTTTAGAACACCCGAGAAATGAAGTTTTTTTTTTGCGTAACACTTTGAGGACATTTTTAAAAGATTAAAGAAACCACACACTTCTTCCTTGAAGACAGGAGAATTCCAAAAATTTTAAATTATTTACATCGCAATGTAGGCTTTTTATATTTAAATTTTAAAAAAATAAGATTTAATTTAGAAATTAAGAATTAAACTAATTAATTCAAACTCTGTATTGAAAATTTTGAAAGAAAACATTGTTTTTTTTTAATTTAGCTAGTCACCGATATTTATATATTTGTTTTAATCTTTTAGTGGAATTCTACTCTCAATTCAATCTTTGACGAACATTTAGCAGACAAATAGATTAACACTTTGTATACAAAAAAAAGTAAAGTTAACTTGTAAAATTTATAACAGGAAATTAAATAAATGATATTCCAGTAAAATGTATCACAAAAAGTATTCGTTGTATTTTATAAAATAATCAATGATTTATAAAAAAAGCCGAAAATTTTTTTTTCTGGGATACAAAAGCTGTTAAAATACAAATGAAACCTTGTTAAAAGAAAAAAATAACTAAACTAAAAACATAAAATACTCAAAAATATTTATTTTTCTCAGATTTCATATCTAAATTTATTTTGCTCCCCAGAGCCACATTAAATTAATAATAAATAAAAATGTGTCTACAAAATAATATTGTGGCTCTGTAAACTTTATATTAATTGCGACGTTTCTTATAATGTTTTTAATGCAGTCTGTTTTGTAGATACTTTTGTGTTAATGAAATTATGAAAATTTTATTCGAATAAATAAATAATGCTTTGTTATTTTAAATTCAATTAGTGTTTCTATTTTTATTATAAAACTATTGTTAAATCATTTTTACTATTATTTTATTTCTTTACTTTAACGATTGTTTAATTTATCTATTAAACTCTGCAATATTATAATTAAAAAAATATTAAATATTTTAATGAACAGTGGTATTAATTATGTGTTAAGTTGATCATTTACCATAAACATTTTTTTATGAAAACTACTTTAGTACTCAACATATCTTCATTCTTAATTTTATTTCAAAAAATTTCAAACTTTCCTTTGGAAAGTGCATATAAACACATAATATTTAAGTGAATTGGGAATTAAAAGCTTAATGCTTATATTAATTCAATAAATTTTGTTCATAAAAATAATGCAATTTAACTCACTTCTTTAAATTTAGCTCATTTTTCAAAATTTAATTTTTCTTAATCATGTATTCTCTAGAGCATTAATTTAGAAATTTAATAATGTGTTAAGTGTTAATAAGGCATTAAACATAAATTGATATATCTTTAAAATCTCTAATATTTCTTTTAACAAATTTGTATTTAACTATTTTAATATTACGTTTCATGATATTAATTTTAAAATAGATATTTTAATTACTATTAATATTAAAAAGCATTTAAGCCTATTTTTTAAATATTTTCATGTCTGTTTTGTAAAGTATCTAAAAATATATGTACAGTGCTTTAAATAGGAAGAGGTTTTACTCAGAATTAAATTTAATATAAGTAATCATCTCATTTACATACAAGAACAATATTTAAAAATTTGGCAATAATGTATATTTTATTTCATTTTTTTTAATAATTCTTTTAAAAATTATGTTTATTTAGTAAAATATCATGTAAAATACAGATGGCATGAAAAATGCCTGTCATTATTTAATATATTAAAATGTTTCTTTGCAAAATCTCGGTAAGCAACATTTTATATTAAAAATCTATAGTTCAAAATACAGAAATTAAAATTTTGATTGAAGTATTTCCTTTTCACCAAATATATTTGCTTGAATTTGCAAATTTTTACATGGCATAGAGAGTATCATTATGCCATGTAAACATAATTGATCAAACAGTAAGTGAAAAATTTAAAAAATATATTTTAAAAATAATGATGTAGTAATGCATTCTGCATTGGGCAAATTTAATATGAAACTGATATTGCATAATGAATGTGTAGATATTATTCGCATAATTTATAAATGATTAGGAGTTTTTAATTGTTACGTATCTGATGTTAGTTATCTATTATAGTAAGTAAGAGGAAAGGCCATCTGGCCAATAATAATTGATGGAATCGTAAAGAAAATTTCTTATTAATTGAATGTATGCACAAAATAATGAAACAGTAAATCTTTGTAATTGAAAAGAAAACTTTTCTAATACAAACATAGAAAACAAAGATTAAATTATGTAATTGGCGTAAAATGTAGTCACATATTTCATTAAAAAAATTCTCAATGTGTCACTAGTAATATTTGCTTTGTTAATGGTCAGTTGAAAAAAATACTCAAATACATTTAATTAAGGAAACATTTTCCGTCTATTTTATTTCTAGGTATTGAAAGTGTTTGTAGTCATGCTATATTAATGTAACGTTTTCATAAAATTATTACGAAATGAAATCAATTATAAGAACATTTTGGATATTGCATAAAATTTAATGATTTGTAATGGATCCAATGAAAATAACCCTCATATTCCATTACGGTTATTAACTGAATACATAAATATTTCATGATAGGATAAAGCATAAGATAGTTAGGTGTCTAACATTGGTTATGATACTTTGTAAAATAGATGTACAAATTATATCCATTAATCAGTAATTAAAAATACTGTATGTTTTAATATATTAATGAAATATGATTACAAAAAGTACAAAATGTTTGAGTGGAATATATGTTTAAGAATTATTATTAATTGCATAAATTTTTTCCAAAGGCAATTATATAATAAGATATGATATTTTATTTGAATATTCATGTTTCGTTATTATAAATAAATGTGATTTATAGTTTTGCCTTGAATGAGCTTCTTTGCTATGCAATCATGTATTAAGTAAATTTTGTGTGGTTAGAATAAAAATTATAGGTATAATTTCATATTTTTCTTTTTCCAAATATTAATAATCACTTTTGTTTGGTAAAAGATTCAAATTTATGTGAAAAAATCAAAGTCATTTTCATTCTCTCAAAATAACTAAAATTTTTAAAAGTTGTACCACTAAACTATGAAACATTCAACGAAATAATCATAATACAAACAAATGCTTAGAAACATGTAAAAAATTTCTTTTTGTGCAAAAGAAATCAGAAATAAAATCTCGTTTTAAATAAAAAATTCATTGAAAATATTCTACACCTATTTATTAGGAAAGAATCATTATGAATTTTCAATATTTGTTGATAAGATCCTTGTCCATATTCAAGAATATTTTATCTTAGGTTCATCGTACTAGATAATGACGATGATGATGGGTGGACGGTTATTTATCCATCCTCCAGTTCAAAAAAAAGTATGAGTTCGGAAAAAAATAAATAAATAAATAAATAAAAAATAAATAAAAACTTTGTATAGGGTTATAATTTATATGAGTGGGATTTCAATGTAGTATCCTAATATCTAAAATTCTTTAATAAATAAAGACTAATAACAGTTATAAAAAAATTGACTCTTATACATATTTATGTGTAAAGAATACAGAATTTTCTAACAAATATTTTGCAATTATTTTTGTGTTGTCTACTGCATACATTTTAATAACATAACGGTACATCTTACATCACATTAGTAATCAAATTACAAAAGTTTGGATTTAAATTCATAAATAATGTGATTATTTATGACTATTTAAATAATTTCATTTACTCAAAAGAGAGAAAGAGAGAGAGAGACGCTTTTACTTATTAACATATTTAAGACTGTAAGTTTAAGATTTCAAAAACTAATACAAACTACTCCAAAGTAGAAGAAATGTAAGATTGTTAAAAAAAAAAAATTTCAAAAATTTGCTTTTATCATTCCAAAATATTTTTCTTTTCATTTATAGGAAGAAAGAGAAGTTTTAAAAATACATAATTTTAAGTTCAAACGGTGTTTCTATATTTTATTAGAATCAAATTTATTGTTTATTATCTCAATACTTTCAAATTAGTTACTAATTTAAGAATAAGGAAAAATATGCACTCTCGCAAATAAGGTCTTAATCTTCAAGTTACAATTCTATTTAAATGAAACATTTAAATTTTATATTATTCTTAAAGACATCAAATTTAACTTAAATTTTTAATATCATTTTCAAATATAGTTTCTTTTGTATTGTACTAAATAATATAAATATACCTATTATTTTTTGTTACTTGTTATTTTAAAAGAAGGCATTAACAAATTGTTCGTTATTTTTTTATTTGCTATAAAATTATTAAAAATATGGGACAAAAAATAAGGAATATCAAAAAGAATATTGGTAATTTTGCTCAAAATCAAAGAAAATATCATAGTCGTTCACAAATAAATAAAATAATGGTTAATAAAAAACAAAGTAACAATTTATAGCAGTTTTTATTCAAAACTGCAGAATAAATACAAATAATAATAAATCTGTATATAAATTATTCATCTGATAAAATAATTCATAGATATTAATCAATAAAGCAAGTCGTAACTGTTTAGAAGGTATCAAATTAAAGTTGCAATACAAATTGCATTAGAGTAAGTTTAATGATTAATTTTTGAAATAAGTTCCAGCAATTAATATTATTATGACAAACCGTTATTCAATAATATTTAATCTGCACACAAATTAACCAAGTATTAGTACAGAATAATAAATGAATGTATTTGAATTTGATTATGGATCTAGGGAAGGAACTTTTAGAATTAAGCAAATATTTCTATATATTCAATTAAGTAAACACACATAATACTGAACTTTCAGGATGTTTGAAGTTGATTTTAATTTTAAATATATGTTTTCTATAGTTTTTCTCTATAATGTTTTTTTTAATTTTTCTATAAATTTAATTTTTACACAGATTAAATTTCTAGAAAAATTTTAAAAAAAATTATAGATGAAAACTGTTTCTAAAAATCCATTCCTATAGTTTTTAAAAAATTGTATTCGTAACAAACTTCCTATTTTCTACAGTGTTTTATAAGAGAAATTTTTACAGTTTTGCCAGTATCAAGATAACAGAGCTAGAATTAAATGTAATTTAAATTTGAAATATTTATTACTATATAATAAATATTTCAAATGAAAATATACAAATGCTTATAAAAAACGGTACTGCAATACCAAAGGGGGTAAATTTAGAAACTCATTCTTTAAAAAATGATTCTATATATTTAAAAATATTTCGTTTTTAAGGATTCCAATTTCATTTTTTAATTTAATAATACCTTTAATTTTTTTTTACCTAAGACATTAATATTGATTATTAAACTTGCCTAAACAAATCTGAACACAATAAATATTTTATACCCTTAAAAATTCCAGATAATAAAGGAACAGTTAATAAAATAAATTTTTCTTATAAGTAGCTTAAAGTGAACAACAGAACCAAAACATTAGAGAGAAAAATTATAGTTTCCCATTTGTTCCTTCACATGTGGTTAAAAAAAAAATTCCCTATTTTAAAATCCCTTATGAATCTATTAGCATATATATTGACTTTATAAAGGTTTTAATCACAAAAATTTTAATTATTTCATGTTAAAATAATTAGATATATAGTAAATATTATAATAACATTAAATTTAAAAGCACATTATTCAAAATAAACAACAAACATTTAGAATACAATCGTCACTATATTATTGTCATTCTTTCTTTTATAAACGTGGCAAAAGATTTTTGATCAACTTTCTGAAACGTTTATTATTTAAGTATTTAAAATAATATTATAATAACTTAAAAATAAACTATAAACCCGAGATAAAAGTTAATAAACACAAAATAAATTAACAAAAATAATAACCGTCTACAATCAATCTTATAAAAATATACAATTCTCTTGTTAATATAATTACTTAATACAATATATGATTTCTAAGGAAATTGAAAGATTATTTTTATTAAATAGGTTAAGAGAAATGTACATACATAAAATATTTCAATTTTAAATATTTTATTCAGACTTAATAAATTCACATTTTTCATTTTTTCCCGTCATTCTGCTGATTTACGCATGAATTGCTTAAGTATTAATACGACCTAAATTAATTGAATTTGAAGTTCTTTTTCTGGTTCCATTTTTATTCGCCACATATTTTCAGTCCACTTAATAAGCAATTCTCAGTAAAAGTTTTAAGTGCGTAAATCTTGCATTCTATAAATAGCCCTATTAGAGCTAAAATTTATTTATTTTTTAGTATAGAAATCCTTTAAAATCATTATTTAAGTACGTAACTATTTGAGGACTCCATTTGCAACAGTCTTCTAAAAGACAGTGCATTGATTTGTATCCTTGCTTTTGACATTGATTGAGATTTACAGATATGTATGGGATAAATTATAGAAAACATGCTCATTAGTAATGTAATATGTGGAGGATACATTTATGAAGTCATGAATCAGAAATGTGAATGTATAGTCATGTACCAGAAACATGAATATGTAAGTTTCAATTAAAAATATTAGGTTCCATTTTTGATTTAATACAATTTTGAAAAACCTTTATTAAAACCTAAAGACATCTATATTATCACCTTGTATTTAATGGAAGAAGAATATAGAATTAAAAACATTGCACATCTAACCAATCAAATGAGATTTAACTAACATATGATTAACTGCAAATATGATAACACATGTGTTTGAGTGTACAAATGACCAATAATAATGGTAAAAATGTGTAAATATGCAGAGTCCTTAAAATAATAACTATAAATATAGAACTGCCTTACCGGCAATACAATCCATGCATGGCTTTCCTTAGAATTCAACTTTAAAGTAATCTGTCTAGTTCCTTAGTTTTCGTAATTATTATTTTTAAGTTCTTGAAATCCTTTTCAACAACATCGAATTATCTTTACCTTAGTATTCTTGACCTTTACATTGACTTTTCTCTGACCTTTACACTGACTTTTAAATTTTTGTGCATGGGTCTTACATTCATTCCATGTGTCCCAGCCACTGGGTCGTTTTTTTTTTTTTTTTTTTTTTTTTTTTTCAATCTTCTATTATAACTTCATCTTTAAAAGCTTTTGAATTTAATAGCTCTATATCGTTTCCACTAAACATCATGATCATCTTTAACTGGTTCCTTAAGACTTAATCTCTTAACTCAATAAGATCTTTTTATTTTCTTCAGTTAAAGTCCAAATCTCCGAATCATAAATAATCATTGGTTTGATTTCAATTTTATACTCCAGTATTTTCGCTTTCCATGTTATCGCCTTAGATCTTATTAATTTCTGTAATGATGAAATATCTGCTTTAAGCTTTTATTTATTTTCTGGCATCCTATCATTAGTTTTTATGATTGAATGTAAATAATTAGCAACTCTTACAAACTTAGTTTCTTCAATTATTTTAATTTTAATGTCCCCATGGGATTCTGAATTCAATGAATTGAAAAATTCATTATTATATTTATAATGATTTTTTAATATAAAACATTAACTTGTTTAACTAATTTATTAAAAAATTCCATCAATACATTCTTGCTTCTAACAATCAGGATAACATCATCCTAATATACCAAAACTTGTGTCCTTCGGTTTCTTATAGGACCTCCACAATTTCAGAATGTATTGCTCATCTCTTTTCCAAAGCAAACATTGAGCAGAAATGTAAATATATATATATATATATATATATATATATATATATACTTCAATCCAGTCACTTTTTGAATTCGTTTTACAGTTTATTTTGAACATTTACTTTTGTCCTAGCAAATGCAATTATCATTTTTACTAATCTAATCAATAGTTTGGTTAATTAAATTCATATAAAACATTTAGCTTATCTACTTTATAGTGTGCGTGAATCATAAGTTTACTTAAAACTAATATAAGATAAGTAGAGATATTTAAAGTCTTTTCAAAACATTTTTCAGTGATATTTCTTATGCCGAGTATCTCATTTACAATTGATCTATTTTGGAATATCTTATACTTGGAATTTCCTAATTCTCTTTGAGCCAGTGCTTTATTGTTCATGAAGATTTTATAGTTCAGATTAAGAAGATAAATTTAATTATAGTTCCAGCATTCCAAAATACATCCTCTCTTTAAAATCGGTCAAATTATTAAATTGTTCCATTCATTTAAAATTACTTCTATTTCTCAGATTTTTTTTTTACTAAATTAAGGACCATTTTGCATAGATTGTTACTATCATGCATTATTAATTCTAAGTAAATCATGTCTTCTCTAACAGCTTTCCCATTACATGATTTCTTTATTGCAATTTCAAACTCCTCCAACGTAACAAGGTTGCTGCCATTCCCCTCCTGGATTTTGAGATCATTTTCTGTTCCTGCAATCTATTTATTTTTATTGAATCAATACACTCTTTAAAAATAAAAATGTTTTTCCCTTATTGTTTAGTAATTATACAGATGGTGTAAACTTTTTTACTAAGGGTTAAGTAATTAATTATTTATATTTTACTTACATATAATGTATTTTAAAGAAGACACATATTCACAAACGATAAAAATTATAAATTAAATAATACTTTTTAAGAAAGTAAAAAAATATATAAATTTGGAAAAAATAGAGAGTATTGTTTTTGATAATGAATTGGAATATTAACTACAGTTTATTTCACAATATATTAAATTAACTAAAATATAATTAGTAGAGATTTAATTTCAATTATTTAAATGAATAGTGGATATAAAATTTTCTTATGTTTTGTATAAATTTGAATTGTATCTCATGTATAAATTTGAATTGTATATTTTTATAATGTGAATAAATGTTGCGACTAATAAACAGAATTTCAAATTAAATAATTAAGAACATTTTTTTGAAAAATGAAATGCCAAAATTAAAAAATGAGAGAGGGTTCTGATGTTTAATTAGGAATTCTTAAATACTTTTATAGCTCAATTCACAAATTACTTTGCAACAAATAAAATAAAGTTTTAATTGCAATAAAATGATTGCTCATTGATCCCAAAATGTTTTTTGGACCTTACTAATTTTGCACCTGAATTGTATCATTTTATATTATAGATAAATGTTAAATTAATAAACAGTAAAATGTAAAACGACTATAACATAAGTTAAGAAAGATATTAATAAAAATAAATTGAAAAAATCTAAAACTTTTAATTATGATGAAATTCTTAGATATTTATAGTGCTATAATATTAATGTTATGAAATATATGTAAAAAATTATAATTCTTGATAGTTTTAGATACAACTATATTCAATGTAAAGTATTAAGTAAATAGAAAATATTGGTCATGAGAAAAATCATTGTTTTAAACATATATTCATAACTAATTTCACGAAATCTAGTTTTGCATTGATAATTTTAAATGTAGAGTTTATGTAAATTTTGTAAACTTTTCTTCAAAATCAGATTTTATTTCAATCAAATTTTAATAATCAACTATAAAATTAATTTTAAAAGAAAAACATTTAGTTTAAAATATCATATGAATATAAAATTAAACAAATTTAAAATTATATTAATTTTAATGTAATTTATTCGTTTAAAATGATAATAATCTCATTAGGATATTTTTTATTATAAAATAAAATATCAATAAATGAAGAAAGTGCATAAAATAAAAAGCTGATAAATATTCTGGAACAATTCCATCATTGTGCATTTTTTTATCTCTCAGATATCGATACTTCATTTCAAATAGAAATTTATAACTATAAATATATATATTTCTCATAAGAAAAAAAAATTAAGCAACTTGTCTGGAGAACAGGTATTTCAATAATTACATGATACAAGGAATTGAATTTCAATAATTTAAATTTGGCTTACTTAGCATTATATTTTTATAAAGTTACATAAGAAATATAAGTTCTAAATATATTATTTGAAAATTAGTCTTTTCTCGAGAATGTTTAAAATAAAGTTACAATGTTTTTATTCATTTGCTTGCAAATTTCATTATGGAAGTCATTTACCTGTCATCAAGAGTACCATTTTCAGTTTTAGATTGTGCTTTAAAGTAAAAACTTTGATTTTATTTATCTAAAATTATTTTCTATCACATTAAAAAATTAATGAAACTTACAATTCTTTGGATTATATTTAATTAAATCTGAACATTTTCCATTAAATAATTTTGTTTATTTTTTCAAACACTAACAGGAAAACAATCGAATGAAACTACAATCTTTCTATTTTTACTAATGTAATTTTCTATATTTAGAATCTTAGAATTTGTTTCATAAATCTATCGAAATAATTGTTAATAACAACTTATTTGATTATGTAAATTTTATTTTATAAAATATGTACTGAGAATTTCATTCTACTGACTGTATTTTATACTTTTGAAATTGTTAAAGACAAAAGAAAATTTAAATTTATGTAATTTTATAATACATAAATTTTTGTTTAAAATTATCATTGGATTCTAAAAATGATTAGGTGTAAATTTCATCATAAAGCTTGATAAGATATTTTAATAATCTTTTTTGTTATTTCTATAAATACAGAAATTGCATTAATAAGTAATATATATTGTTATTTATCTAAATGACTTTTTTATTATTAAGGAGAAGAAAAGTTAAAAATTTATATTTTTGTTCATTGCAATGTTTTCTTGTTCAGTTTTATTACTTTGGGGGATATCTTAAAAGCTAACAGTATTTATGAATTAAACTTTTATTAATGATAATGCTTGTTTTATAAATAAAATTTAAAAAAAAAATTCAGATTATTTATTTTTCAGAAAGAAATTAGATCTTGTTATATTGAAGCAATTGACTGTTTTATAAGGACTTTTTAAAAAATAAATACATATTTATAATATGTTTATTATGCTAAATTTATTATGTTGCAAATGATTTAAACTATTTATACATTTTTTTTTTTTTTTGCTTCTGCGAAAAGTATGTACCTATATTAAATCTATTAAATAAAAATAAACATTTAAGATATTCAATGTTCAATCAATATCATTATTTGAGAAATAAAATAATATCTAGAAACCACACATAAGAAATAAATAGATGTGTATAGATTGTTATTTTGCAGATTTTTATGACATTCGATAAAACGCATAATCAAATATTTTACCAGTGCTATATTTGATTTATTTCTTCTCTGACTATAAAATTCTCTTCATCATCAATAAGCAATTTTAATCTTTTAGTGCTTAATATATTTCATTCTGCATGCATCAGAAAGTCTCTCCTTGAGAAATAACATCTGCTGCGCATAAGATTTATAATATTTGATACAATGTTTACTAAGAAGCAAGTTATTTGCTTAAATTTAATTAAAAATAACACTCATCTTTAAAATTGCTTATGCAAACTATATTCTTGAAAACCAATTGTAGAATTTTCCCATGATGTACTAACTGCAAGTAATAAAAATGTTAGCATAGTAATTAGCCTTGAAATTTAAATGAAAATTATGTAAAAAGACATTATAATTATTCAAAATATGAAAATAACTTGGCATTTATTTCATTACCAAAAATGTACAGAAAGAATTATTAAATTTATTTTCTCATAAAAATTTGTTTTGTATTATCCTCACTATGAAGAACGTTATTACATAGATATGATAAAACTATTTAAAGGATTTTTATAAAATGAATTCTCAAAAGATTTTGAGATTCTTTTTTAATTTAATGAAACTTACAAATTCTTAACTGATATTTAAAGGTTACTAACTACTAAAAACTAAAACCTTCACAAACTAGAAGGAATACATTATTAATTTAAGCAAAATGCACAAAAGATTCTAAACTGTTTGTTGAGTATTTAAGTGATGTAGATTAAATCTAACTTATTATATATTTTCCTCTATGAAAATCATTTATTAGTTAAACTATTAAACTAACTTATCAATGCTTCATTTCAATTATACTTCATTTTTAAGTTATATACTAATTAACAAAAATAAATAAATATAAAAAATGCTCTATTAAACAACCAGAAGCTGAATAATTTTTTGATTCATTATATTTGCTATAGACATTTGTTAATGTATCGTTTAGTGATAAAAATCTATAACAATATAATAGAAAAATCATATGGACATTGTTGTTTGAAAATTATGATTATGTGTGGGAGTAGTTTAATAACTTATCGCATTATACGATTTTGATACAAATTAACTCTATATTGACTAAAGATTACATTAAGTTAATATAAGTTGGAATATGCTCTTTTGCAATTTATAAAAATTCTTAAAATTTCAGAAGTAAATTCAAATGTAAGTTATTAATCTCTTAAATTTCTGAATATTTCTTCTTTAATTATAGAATTGTATTTCTACAAGTGTGCAGTTTTTGGTAGCAGCATTGAACTAGTGTCCCGCAAGTAATCATTTCGTGAATATATATACTTGGTGGTTTTCTGAGGATATTCAATGATATTTAATTTGTTGCAATTGTAATAAAAATTTAACCAATTTTAACAGTTAATTAAAAATATTTCTTTAATGAACTTATTTTTTCATCTTCATTTGCAGTAAGTGTTAAATCTACTGAATTCCATTTTTATTTAAGGGAACAGTTTTCTGTAAGCATGCATTTTTTCTCTTAAAATTTTAACTAACTATTTTGATTTTTTTTTATCTTATAATCGAATACTTTAGTATTTCTTTTTTTGTTTCAATTTTTTCATCTTGATCGATTCTTTCTTTACTATATTAGTGAATAGTAACTAACTAATTATTTTATTTTAATTATCAAGCTACAAAGAAATTTAAATATTGATAGTCCTAAATTTATAACTGTTATTGAACATCATCAAATTATTTAAATAAAGGATGTTATAAAATTATTCTTAAATGCAATATGACATTAAATATATCTATCATTCACGTGCTCTGAAGATATATCTATAAATTTTCCAAAAAACAAGAAGGCACTTAAAAATTCAAATAGTGTAAATATTTCTAACTAATGAAAAAAGTTATTATATAAATAAATACATTTAGTCATAAAATATCCTTTTTGGATTTTATTATTTTTCTAATGGAATAATTTCAATGAAGCATAATTTTCACACAAATATATTCAAGAGAAAGCCTCTTAAAGTATTTGTTTCTAGTTCAATGATGATGCACTGTTTCTTTCAAAAATTCTAAAGAAAATTTTACTTAAGAGTTTAAAGAAACAACTAACTTTGAGAATAAGTTATCTTAGAACTGAATAACAACTGTTGATAACATGAAACTCATAAAAAATTTTAATTTTTATGGAATGGAAATGATTTATATAAATTGGAATATTTAAACCAATGTGTAATTTTAAAACATTAGTTGTACAAAATGATGAAATAGAAATTTTAAATCATTAAGTGTCTAAAATAATAAAACCTATGCAATTTATCTCTTAAAATAGAAATAGGAAGAACAATAATTTAATATTAACAATAAAATCGACCGTCATCTAAATCTAGGGGGAAATGAAAATAATATAATTTTGAATCTTCATATACTGATTATGAAAACTGAACTCTACAATCTTTTATAAGTTCAGAAATTTGAATTATTTTTCATTAATACAAAATCATATCTTGAAGTAATATGAGTTATTATCATAATTAATAATGAAATTAAACATTGTTAATTCAAAAGGAGTTTTAGGAAAGAACTAATTTGTTTGAAATATTCTTCATATAAAATAAATAATTCAAAGTATTAAGCAGTGGTTGCAGGATCAAAGTGTGCTGCATCACACGTACTGTGTATAAAACGTGCAAAATATGCTAATTTTACTTTACTAAATTAGCAAATGCAATGATTTTAGTTCTTCATATCCATAAATGAAAAATGCCCAATCAAGAATAACATTGTCAATGAAATTCTCACCATTCCAAGATAAAATATTTCTTTAAATATGATTGTACTGAACATTTTAAACAGGAAAACTTTATTCAAATAGTTTGTACAAAAATTCAAAATTCATATTACATTGAATTTTATCACAACCAACTGAACACTTCACAGAATAAATGTCTTGCTTTAGCTTTATTTAAGAATAGAAAGAATTTTTTTTCTAGTTTTCATTTGTTTAAAAACAAATTTTAAATAATTATGAAGAAAAAAAAACTTTTTACTTTGTAGTCCTTTTAGAAAAAATTTAGTATTTATAAATGAAAATAAATAAAGCTTATAATATTGTAATACATGTAGATATATACTTACATACATGCATAAATATATAATAAAAGATTTGTGTCAATAAAATAATATCAGCTTCAAAAAATTTATTACTACTTTAATGACACAATTTAGATGTCATTATTACTGCTCGTACTTAATGTAATTAAGTATAAAGACATCAATAATCATGTATAACCAAAGGAAATTCACTCTTTATACATTACCTTGCGAATAAAAAATAAATGAGAGGCTCTAAAAATTAATTGGCCCACAATGAAATTTCGGAGTGCATTAGGGGTTACTGAGCCTTATTATATATTCAAGAAGGAAATTAACGTAATAAAATGTACGTGTTCCTTAAATTAGTTAGGTATGCCAGAACGAAGTATTTCTTTTTGGAATGTTCTCTGAAAAAGAGCATGACAGGTTGGCCGATTGATTAAGTCTCTACGATTTCGCTGAAGTAATTTGCATATAATTGGAATGGAATTGCTTCAGGATTTTTTCGTAATGATTAACTTAGCAGAAAGACTTGAGAAAAGTATTCAAAAGTATTTTCACTTATATGAGTTTCTCAAAGGTTTGTTGAAATTAATTCTAGCAACCAGAAGGAAATTAATTGATGTCTCGAAAATTTATTAGGTTCGAACTTATGTTTTCTTTTAAAACTGAAGTTTGCTAAAACAACTTATATTTTAAAAATTAAATAAGTGCTTATTTTAAATATAATCTCCTTTTACTGTTTAAGTTTTCTTAAGGCCCACACATGAATTGTAATATCTTAAATGCATATGATATCAACTTTTAAATATTGAATTAAGTAGTTGAACATCCATTTATGGTTTATCACTGAAAATTTTAATTCTTTAAATTTGCTGGAAAAAATATTAGAAAAATATATACTTAAATAATTTATAAATTGACTAAAGATAAACGAAAAGTAATTATCTTAGATATTGAATAAAATAATATTAATTAAATTAGAAAAAAAAATTGAGATCTGAGAATTTTATTATATAAAAACATAACGCTTTATTTTCAAGAAAGAAAAATAAAACAGAGAATTAATTTAATCATTTCAACTTATAAAAATTGAAACAAATTATAAATAAAACATTTTGTTTTACTATTAACTCATTCAAAGCAAGAATAAATTATTATTTCCTGAAGAAGTATTATATTTTTATTAGAAATCGGTTTCATGATTTAATTTCTAAAATCTAAATTGTTTTTCATTCCTTAAACTTAAAAAAAATATTTTTTATTCAAACATATTCATTAAGGCAATTGAAAATTTGAATTACTCATTTGACTAGTGACAGGACATTGGTGTTCCTTCTCTAGATGACTGTAAATTCCATCAAGTCAAGAAAATGCTAAGTTATATATCAATTGATCTTAGGGTATCACGAGGAGCACACCTCACATTTAATTTAACTAATTATTTATCATGACAAACATAAATTAAGAATTGCATTATGTATATTATACCATAAATCAAATTATTTTAAAGAAAAAAATGTCTCGGAATTAATAATATCATTAACATTGTTTCAATCAAAATTTGGAAATTAAATGTTAAATTTGAAAAATTTATGTATTTCAAATTAACATTTTAAAAAATCTCAGTTTAATAAATGAAGAATCATATAAAAGATAAAATCTATTAACTATCGCAAGAAACGCTTAAAGATATATTTAGCAAAATTTCAAAGCAATAAATTTCCTATATATAATGAAATTGTTAGTATCTATCAATGTTTAAAAATTCTATTCTCGAAATTATTAATTTAAAATTTAAATATATGTAAGAGAATAAGCTTTTAATATTACATGAATAGTTTTTTTACTGAATTAAAAACAATTACTTATCAATAGATTTAGAAAAAAAGTCACAATTTATCTTTCGAATCTTTACTTGAAACTTGTGTGTTAGCAATATCAGGAAGAAATTAATGGACAATAAATTTGAAATTTTCAACCTCATTGTGAACCATGACAAACAGTTAGGTAAGTGTTAAAATAACAATTACCTGGAATAATGTAAGGATTATGATAAAGGCCATTGTGTTTTGAAAATATTAAAAAATATTTAACCGAATAACCTTAACGTTTTAATTTGATTTTTGTGATTTCCTTTTTTTTACCTTTATTTTGTTTCATTTTGACCATTTGGAAAGTACTATAAATAATCAACGTAATTGTGTTCCTAAAATATTTGTTTTAATTCATTGTTTATAAAAGTGTTTTTGCTGGTTAGCAAGTTAATTATGATGACTACTACTAATTTAAATTATATTCTGCAGACATCTTGATAATGAAATTTTATATACTTTTTCTCTATATCTATTTATAAGGAATAATATTCCTCCAGGATTTTCAATTTTTTTTTATATTTGCATAAAAGTATTACTAATTTAAACATAGAAAGATTGGGGCTGTGGATGTACAGAAAATACTTTGTAATAATTTTCAACCTCCAAGTTATTCAATATAGCTAATAAAATTAATAAAGGAAAATTATTAAAAATTATTTAATGCAAGCTAATTAACATCATACGAATAATTACGATCCAAGATTAAATAAATAATTTAATAATAAGTTATATCAATAGAGATAAATGAATAACTAAAGGGATATTTAAATGTGATTAATATGATTGAAATCAATAACAACAATGAATGAAAATGTTCTGTTATGGTAAATGGAGAACTCTATGACGAATAGACATTTTAAGGTGATTATTCTGTATAAAAGAAAATAATTTCCATTGTGACGGCAGAGAAGTGTTACCAAATAAATACTCCATTTTCACAATAATTACCATTACAAGAAATTTTATAATTAGAACGTTACAAAAAAAAAAAAAAAAAAAAAAAAAAAAAAAAAATTTCTAATCTACTAAACACAATTTTGAATTCCAAATGTCTTCTTCAGTGGTATCATAATTATTGAACATGGTCTAATAGTAAGTAGACAATTATGTGACCAGATTTTTTTTTTCACTCCTGTGCATAAATGAAATGTTTGCACGTTTGAAGGGAATTTCAAATGTAAATAATGATGATTGTCTACTTCCAGATGATAATCATGGAGCAGAATTTTTTATGGTATGGGCAGAAATATTATTTTGCATACACCAAATCCTAATTCTGTAAGAAAAGATCACGGTTGTGAAATAAATAAAAGAACCCAATAAACTGGACCATCTTGGGGTGAAAATTTTGTTTCCTGCAAAGGAAACAGTTTTTTAAAGTGATAGTTCTCTTATTCATTCAGCAGTATTTGTCCAATCATTTTTACAAAACATGATGTTCATGTTTTAAGAAGAAAAAGAGTCCTTTACATTAATATCAACAAAATAATGTAAGGCATTTTATAACGTTTAATCCACACACACATACGTACAATCTATAGAATTGCAATGCATCTCTTCTGCAGTATTCTTACTCTACTCACAAAAAATGACCCAATATATTTTAATTGCTCTTTAGCCCTTATTTGATACCACAAGTGTATCAAAGTTGTATTACGATTCACTCCATCTAACGAAATCTTTAGAATTTAGATGATTTTTATATCTTGATAATCACCAGCATATGTGTAACAATATTCACTCTAATTATGTACAAAAAATATAATCGTACATACATATAAATAAATGAAATAAAAATAAAAGTTACACATGCAGTGTTTTAATTATTAAACTCTTTTTTATCCATTTAACCTATCAATTGCAAATATATTTCCGATAAAATATTTTGTAGCATAATTAAAACTTGTGCATGTTATAGGACACTACTTTTATTTTAATAAAGCCTTTTCCCTCTTTTCATGGTCAGAGTATGCCTCTAATTCTGGAAATAAGGACTAGTCAAGCTTAATGAAGGTGCCTTTTGAAGGGTCACTTATCTAGTCCTATGTAATGATCCTTTGACGTCTCTAAAATCTCATATCGATCATTTTCTATGCATAAAGCTACAAAATATAATGACGCCCTTATATATTAGTAATGTTTTTAACCTTACCTCTTCGAGTGATTTAAGCTCCTTAAATAATGCCTATAAACAGGATTAAGATGAATTTGAGTAGTTTTCTCTTAAGTTTTTGTGTAATTATGCTTGAAAGTAAAAAAAAA
>JAPDSC010059635.1:53998-68288 GCA_026290005.1 Latrodectus geometricus
GTTTTCTCTTAAGTTTTTGTGTAATTATGCTTGAAAGTAAAAAAAAACATTTATTCAATATTTTCCTATCACGTTTCTTAGTTAATAGCGCGTCACGTAGATTTACCTTAATTTTTATGGAATTTCCATTTATAAGTAATTTAATTAACTTTGAGGTATTTTTCCTCAAATCTTATATATATTTTATAACATATATGTTTTATGAAATATATAACATATATATTTCATTATATATTTCATAACATATATAAAATTTAATCAACGTTTTAATAAATAATAAATTTTACGAAATAAAATTAATTTATTACATTATGTGAACAATAACTATTTTTAAGCAATTAAGTTTTCTTATAAAGTTTTATGTAAATTAAATGCTTATAAAAATAATTAATTTAATTATTTAAAAAAATTAATGCTAAATTTATTGTTTTATTTCTAATATTTAATTCAGATAAAAGTTATAAAATGGAATAGCCCTTTTTTTAATATACACACCTTACTTTAGAATACCTTCACATTTTCATTTATAATAAATCTATCTACACATGAAATGTTATATTTTAATTTGTAATCTTCTCATAAACTTTAGTTTTATTACTTAAATTTCTAACATTTTTAAACAAAATTTTTAACAATTTAATGCTAATTAAACACAAAAAAACAACCTAAAATAGCATTTTTGTTCATTGTAATTAATATTTTATGAATAGCCATATAAATCGACCAAAGCATTTTTAAAAGTTTTAAATAACAAAAAAAAAGTTTAAAAAGTTTATTACATCACTTCAAAAAATTTTGAAAGCTAAAAGTTACTTTATTAAATATTTATTATTATTACATATTAAAAAATATTTTGATTTTGAAACGAAACATAATTTTTAATTTCAATGTTAACAAAAACAACTTTTTGTTTAATTCTTATTAAAAAATAATAATTCATAACGTAATCAATGTTTCATTTAAAACTTTATCCAATTTTAATTTTCATTCATACCTTTTAAAAATTCAATTCAAAAATCTTTATAATTCTTTTTATCTTTTTTTAGGAAGACTGAATGAAAATAAACTCCCAAGATTATGATAAAAGTTATATTTTTTGCATCAAATTTGACACAAATTATTATATTTAAAAATAATTTCTTTAAACAACTTTAGAACTTTCATTTTACCTTGAATAAAAGATAGAAAACATGTTAAATGCAAAATTACACTTTCTAAGCTTGCATAATTTATTGAAATAGTAATACTTGGCAATATCATCTTATTTAAACGTATTAGAATCCATGCATAAACCCAACATACATAATATTTTATGTCAAAACAAATATATAAACTTAACTAAGAAATCAAAATTAATAAAGTTTTATTTTTAATTTTTAAATTACTATTAGTACTTATGATATTTTATGTTAATAAAGCAAATATATAAAGTTACTTAGATGAAAAAAATTTAAAAATGCTTTGCTTTTGCTATATATTCGATCCTATAAAAAATGCATCATAAGAATTATTCTTAATACATTCCTTGATGAAGCATTTAAATCATTCTTCTTCATTAAACATATGTTTTTAGGCTATATATTTGTCACAACAATTACATAATAGGCTACGTAATTTTATATTTCGGCTTTCTAAAAATGTTTCTTAAAAGCTGAAATTCTTTATGTAAAAAAAAATTAGGAATTTGCATCTGTGAAGACGAAAAAATAGTAAGTAGAGATAGAAATATAGATATAAGTAAATCACATTTACACATGTATAACATATATCAGGGACGGCCAAACTTTTGGGATCCGCGGTCTACTTCACATTTAAAAAAATCGAAGGCGGTCTACCAATGACAGAAAAAACGTATATGTTTATATATTTACAGTCGGTAACAGAAAAAATGGTATATTATCTAATTTTTCTTAAAAAAAAAAAAAAAAAAAAAAAAAAAAAAAAAACTTAGTATTTACAAAATAAAAATTTACTGACGAAAATAATCAAAATATTCATATACATAAAAATTGACCATACAATTCACTTTGTTTAGATGAAATTTGACATTGTATATCTGCGTGCGACAAATTTATCATTTTGTGGCGGATACGAGCTTATTGCAATGCGTAAACACGAAATTATATGTTCATCTGTTAAACTCGACCGTTTTTATGGCGTTCATGGTTGAAAAAGCAGATTCGCAAAGATACGTGGATCCAAAGTATGATTTCAAATACAAAATCAATTTGTAAATATTTCGAAATGTTTCCTCAGAAATTAACTTCCAAAAATCAGTATCGCTAGGTGCTCTGTATTTAAGAAATATATCACATCTTAATGTAATAATTTCTTCCTCGACCGTTTCTGAAGTGGTATCTATTAAATGTCCTATTTTTTCAGATACTCCATCAATATTGACACTTTCATTAAAAGGAAATATCGTAAAATTGAGTATTTCTTCCAGCCTAAATAAGTCAGTGAATCTTTTTTCAAATTCTTCAAACAAAAATTCTAAGTGCTCAGCGAAATCTTCGAAGTCTCGGTTTGGATTATGGATGCACTCTTCCTCTATATTTTTGAAGTTTCTCAATTCATGTTTTCTTATTTGAGACGCATACCTTTTTATCATTTCTTTGAAAGTTTTAATCACACTCATCATGTCTGTTAAACGTTTATTCTTTCCTTGTATATTTAGGTTTAAGTCGTTAGGTTTTGCAGTGATATCGCAGAGAAAAGCTAGTTTCATGAGCCATTTCCAATCTTCCAATTCAGTAATGTGCTCTCCTTTTATTTGTATAAAATTTCTTATTACTGGTAACAGAATACGAAATCTTTTTTAAAAAGCACCACGGCTTAGCCACCTCAAGTCTGTGTGCAATAAGAGATCTCCGTACTCTGATTCAGTTTCTTCCAAAAGCGCCCAAAATTGTCATATGTGAAGACTTCTTGAACGAATTGAATTGACGATTTTAAAATCTATTTGCATTATATCATTCTACTTTAGTGTTTTTGAACACAATACCTGTTGATGGATAATGCAATGATAGCTGGTAAAACTAGGAATTTCCTCATCATTATTGCATAAGGCAATAAAACCAGTTCGATTCCCGACCATTGCTGGAGCTCCATCTGTTGTAATAGAGACCAATTTATATATTGGAAATTCTGTCTTATCAATAAAGTTTTTAAATGAATTATAGATATCTTGTCCCTTCGTTTGTCCTTTCAATGGAATTATAGTTAATAATTCTTATTTTGAAGTCATATCTACGAAAACTATTCTCACAAAAATGCATAACTGTGCAATGTCACTAATATCTGTGGATTCATCAAGCTGAAGTGATAGGAACTTACAAGCTTTTAAATCGTCATTTAATAAATTTTCCAAATTATTATTCATAGCTTCAGTTCGTCGCATCACAGTGTTACGTGACAAAGAAATATTATTTATTGACGATATTATTTCAGATTTGTTTTTAAAATCGTGAAAAAACTTTTCTCCCGCTTTAATGAAAGCTTCTTTTATCAATTCTCCATCTTAAAATGGTTTCTTCGCTTTATCAAAACTTCTGTAATTTTAAACGACGCCAATGTTACTGCTTTAGCTTTGGTGCCTGGTTTCGTAAATACCGATTGCTGTAAATGTAAATTCGACTTTAATTTATGCACTTTAACTTTTCGAAGTTCACTGCCGTTTGGAAAGTCTGTAGCGTATTTTAAGTGCATGGTTTTAAAAGGTCTTTCGACGTTTGATTTTTTTGGTAATGCCACACTTGAGTTACATATGAGATAAACACATTTCTTCTTCATCATAACAAAAAAGAAATCATCTTCCCACTCATTGTGATAATGGTATGTTTTACTTCTCTTAGCATTGGTACTTGGCTGAGTCATTTTGGACGGGTTGTTGAAAAACAAATTTAACAGTTTCGAACAACAGTTCGAACATTCAAGTTTTGAAACAAATTCGTATCAGTGCGGTAGGAAGCGAGCGACCTGGAACGTAAGACGATTAACTTAGAAGAGAAACTAAACAGCCAGAAGAGACGGGTAGACTAGACGACTCGGCACGTCGGTATCATGCGCCGGCTACTGGATATAATCTAAGCATCCCACTTTGTCAAATTGTTTCGATTTAATTCCACTGTAAAACGAAAAATCCAGTGTCTTACTTTGCACAGTTTGTTTTAGGTTTTAAAGCAAAATTTGTAGTAAATTTTTGTTTTAAATTATTCATTAATTCAATGACATAAGTCATCAATTAAATTGTTAATATCGGAGATCACTATCGGAATGGTCGCGCGGTCTACCTAAAATGTCTTCGCGGTCGACCAGTAGAGCACGGTCGACGTCTTGGCCATCCCTGACATATATTAACAAAATCACGAACCGACAACATTTGAGCTGATTTTACGAATCAAGAGGAAATATGACATTAAATTTTGTCAAGTTCTGAAAATGCTAATTTATGACATTTAGCTGAATATTGCTTCAAACTAATTAAGGTAAATTGCATGAATCAATTAAAAATTAAAGGAGTTTCCAGTATTAAATAAATAATATGTTACTTATTTGTTTTTGGAATTAAAGTTTCAGAGAACTAATTTAAGTATTAATTTATTAGAGATTTTTCATAATAAAAAGGGGATTTTAAAAATTTTGATTCCGTATTATTTTTTATTACTTTAACACATTTGAAACTCTGAAATTTTGCAATCGTTAAAATATGATGTATTTTTCTTGTCAATTTAAGTCCAAGGAAATTGATTAGTATTAATAAAATTGAAAGTTCTGCTTCCAATTTTCGAGCTTATTCAATAATAGTATTATTGAGCTTATTCAACAATATAATGTAGTTAATCACTAGAAAAATCTATTTTTTTAATTTATCGTATTTATAATTCTATTTCTAGTAAAAACATTCAAGTTATGTAACACATACTTATATTATCAAAATTATAAAAATAAAATTATTTCTATCAAGGAGTAGAAAAGATATACATTTAATTTTTTACAAACTAAAATTTTTATATGCTTAAAGCTTCTTATTCAATTGATATGAATGAGAAAAGTAAAAATTAATGTGAAATGCTTTTTTATCAGTATGTAAATTAAGTATACATAAATGAAAAATATTATATTACAATTATTTTGTACATTTTAGGGAATAATATTAACCTTATTTTAATATTATGCAACATAAACCTCATGTGATTTGAAATAAAATATTAAAGACTATTTTTTTAATATTGATTATATGTAATTTTCATAAATTTTAAAACATTATTTATGAAATTTTAGACAAAACATACAATACTCACTTGATTTTAATGGCATAAAATAATAATCTTACGAAAAAACTGTGTATACATAAATGCTATACTCTTATCTAAAAATGTAAATAAAAACTTTATTATCAATTGTATCCAAAATTTAAATGTAAAACTTGCAATTCATATTTAATATGAATCGTTTTGCGATTAAAATAATAGAATATCTATTATGTTAAAATTCTAATAAACTATACAAATTATTCTAACAAAAGATATTATGTATATAGTAGAATGTAAATATATACTCAAAGTAAGTATTTTCTGCAACAACAGCTATATAAATTAATATAGTTCTACACTGCAAAAGTATTTCATATAATATAAAAGTATTATTTTATAATATTTTTTATTTAAAGATGTAAGATATATATTATTATTTACACTACATATTAAAATAAAGAAACACTCCATTGAGTATTGTGGATAGAAAAAGCTTTAATCACTTATGCACAAGAGAGTGATAAGATTATAATTTGTAGTTAGTCAATAATATTGAAATACTTCCCTTTCAATGTTACTGATCAACTACAAATTATTATCTTATATCTCAGACACATTTTAAAAATATATTAAAAAATGTTTGAAGTATGTTATTAGACGGAAAGAGAAGGGTCATTATATAATGAGATACTTAAACCTAAATGAAAATAATATGTCTAAAAAGTCATTAAAATCTACAGTTTTTGAATACACTATGATATATCAAAAAATATTATGATAATTATTAATTATATATTGTATGTGACAAACATACCGATAATACATTATATTGTGTTATCTTGGCAAAAAAAAAAAAAAAAAAATTAAATTTTTCAAAAAATGGAAAAACATATATATGAAACTAAATGTCCAGATAACTCAGGTACTTCAATATTCGAAACATAATAAAATACTGTAAGAGTAGAGAGGGAAACGAGTAAAAATTCAAGCAATGTTGTAACACTGTATAATGTAAATTAATCAATTAGATGCAGAAATGAAACCAAAAGAAAGTTACGAGTATATAATTCGAAGCCAAATTATATATTATTCTTAAATAGATACCACTCGTATTTCAAATGCAATTTGGATTGGAATAAGAGAGATGTTCGAGAAAAAGTTAATAAATAAATTGCTAATTAATTATTAGGTTTTTATTAAAAATATTAATTAATTAACAGTTTCAATAACGTAAATTACGGTATTGGTACGAATTGTCAAGAAACATATAGTTAAATTGTGTATATATAACTGAATACATATATATATATATATATATATATATATATATATATATATATATAAATATATATACACATGTGTGTTTGTTGGACAATAAGGTAAAATTTTATATGCATAATACAATTTTATTTACGCAGCAATTACATCCTTAATGTTATTCTTTGCAATTCCTTGCTATGCTGATTCAGAAATATTACCTCACTTAGGAATGATGAATGTATGAGCAAATAACAAAAAAGAAGGTTCTTATGAAATAAATTATATATTTAAATTGATAATTTATAAAATTATAAAATAGGAACAAGGTGTTCATGAACTGATTAACTCATATATTTTTTGCTGTATTTATTATTTTCTTTTTTTTTCTGATGCCTTGTATCGAATGGTAAAGTGGGTATTACTCCCTAAGTATTGGAATCTTCTTAACTGATCTTTTCTACCGAATTACTAAGGCTCTTAAGCAGCAACTTTCACACCTATACTTGATATGAAATCAATTATCACCTTAATATTTTCTATGAGACGAATTATGCTCTTGTTGATAAGCATTGAATATGGTCATTAATATTGTTGATTCCACAGAACCCTTGCTGTTTAAAAATTCATAAATCATTAAACATCACATTGTTTCAATGCTTTTAAGCTTCAATGAAATGTCTGCTGTTAAACTATTAAACGTAATGTGTGTGTGTGATTTTATTAATAATTGAAAATATATCGTTATATTTACTGTTATTATCTTTAAAAATCGCTTCGTATTTTAATTTTATCTCATCAAGAATTTTTAAGCATGATTAGAATTGGAAAGAAAATCGACAAGTAGAGGTAGGAATTACTTAAAAGTGATTTTAAAGATTATCCCATATTCAAGAGTAAAAAAAAAATATATATATATATATTTGGATTGCAGCATGAATAATAATGTATGAAATTTTATTAAAACAAATAGCCAGAATTTTATTTTTTAATCATTTAGAAAGTTCTATCACAACTTTTTTTATTTTTAATCTGGTGATTAATCTTATCATAACAGATATATATTGGCTATGATCACCAGACAAATATAATTTCAAATTTGGTTACAAAACTTTCACATCTAAAACATCAACTAGGAAAATTTTACCTCGATATCTAATAACATATGGCATTTTTCTTGGCAAAAAATAAATTCCGTCCAAAAATTTCCAAATTTCCTTATAAATATTGTAACAATATATTTAATTTATGGTTTTAAAATACTCTAAAGTATTCACTTCATAAATTCTTTAAATGACAGGACAGGCTCCGTACATCAGAGTTAGGTCATTGCTATCTTAATAACTTCTGGAATGTTATTATACAAATTTTTTTAATTTAAGTTTATGTTCGGTAACTGATTTTATTATAACAACATGTAACAAAGGTTTGTTGAATAAATTCTAAATATTTGCAAAGCCAAATCCAAAATATGATACCAAAATATTTATTCCCTTTCAATAATTATCAGAACCAACGTTTTTTCTCCACATTAACATGTCTCATTTTATTAGAATTTTTAAAATTATTCCGATTTATAATAGTTATTTAAATGTTAATGCAACGAAAATTAGTGATGAAACAAATGGTACAATAAATTAATTTGATACTGTATGAAATTGAAAAGAATAGCATACCAATTGAAAAATTAAATGAATTTTTACTAAGAATCAGATCTAAATATTCCCAGATTGCATTAGCTATGTACAATGATATTTAATAGAATTCTTTAGTATTTATCTTATGTAATAAATGCACAAGAGTAATGCTGAAATCAAATATTTTTCAAAAGTACCATATATGTTCTCATTAGAAAGACTCAAAATATCACCATGATAAAAAATACATATTTTTGTCAATATAAATTCTTATGTATAAATAAAGTGAAAAATAAAAGTTTGAAAGAAATATTTTAGGAACTTTTGGAAATAAAAATTACAAAAATTTACAAGTTCCGTTTATTTAGTACAACAGTTTTTTTTTTTTTTAAATAAAAAATAACATATTTTTTTAAAATTATGTACGGCATTCTATTTTTCACAAGCTCTTCATGCAAATCATAATAGTGTCGCATAATATTTCTTTTAATATCTAAGTTTGCTGTAAAAAATTATATATACAAGTATTAAAAGAAAGTGAAAGAAAGCTAATAAATTTAGAAATTGACAAAATGAAAAGTAAGATTGAGTTATCATTTTCTAAATTCTAAAACAATTGAAACAATTTTTGTGCAAAAAGTGGATACTCGGGAAAATGGCTAAAGCCATTAATTGTGAGCAGCCTCAATACGAGAAGTCAAACTGTGTCAGCTCTGAAGACACCATTCTGTCTTTAAATGATCGGGAATACGCTGATCATTTAAAGCTGATCTTGGTAGGCATTATTATCGAGTAAACAATCTTGAGTTAGTACAAAATGACAAAATAATTGCAGCCCAGGCTAATCATTGTAGCTCATCATTGTCGCCAGGTCCAATAAAACATTCGTTGTTTTATAAGCTATAAATTCGTTTTAATCATGTATATTTTTATGGTAATGAACATAATGAATCATAATGGTTTTAATGCAAGTTGATTTTGCAAAATCTTCGGGACCTGATGGTATGCTTGGGCTGATGATTACTAACTTTGGAGTTCGTGGAAATATCTCCTACTTGATATTTTTAATAACTCCTGGAAAATCGGTAAATTTTTAAGAAATTGGAAAAGCGTTATTATAATATCTGTTAAGAAGCCTAACAAACCAGCTGGCATCCCAAACAGTTATCGACCAATTTCATTGGCAAATTTTGTCTGCAAGGTCTGCAAGGTTTGACAAAATGCAGTTGAATCGCATCAACTTTCACCTGACTACTCATAACCTTACGAATAATAAGCCCAACGAACAGTATTGATTTTGGAAGGGACATGATACACACTATCAATTTTTTTATTTTGCCCAACATATTCGAGACGTCCATAATAATAAACCATCCAACATACAACTGCAGTCTCATTAGACTTGAATAAAGCATTTGACAAAGTATGAAGGTATAAGTTAGTCAATAAATTATACGAAAACCTTGCTATTGATGGACGGGCTCTTTCATAAATTAACAGCTTCCTTAAAAATAGATTATTGAGAGTCAACGATAACGGCGCACTATCAAGTAACTATCGTTCCAGGTAGTGGGTCTCCAAGGGGTTTGTTCTGAGCCTTACCCTCTTTTCTCTGTTCTTATCTGTATTTGAATCGGAATCTGTTATTTCTTGTGATCGTAAAATTGTGTCATTTGCTAATGATATTGTTCTTTGGTGTAGCGGATCAGAAATTGATGTCATGGAGACCAACTTAAATCATTCAATTCCGAATATTATGGATTTTGCGCGGGGCCATAAACTTCACTTTAATCCTTATACATCTACTATAGAATTCTTTACGGCAAATAGGATTTTTTTTTAAAATATTTTCCTAAAGTTTATATGTACTCTGAACTTTAACTTCGTAAAAGAAATCTTAAATATTTTGGTTTTGTTCTTGAGATCTCTTGCAATAAACATATTGACTCACTTGTCAATTGTGCCATGAAACGACTTGATTTTCTGAAATTAATTTCTGGTTGTGACTGGGGTGCAGATGCCAAGAGACTAAGAACTACATACATTTCTCTGGTTCACCCAGTTCTTGAATATGGCTTTCATATATATCAAGTTGCCGTGAACACTAATTTGTAGAAACTAAAACGAGTACAGCTCAGTGCAGCACGTATTATTACGGGGCTCCATGCACACCATCTAATATTGTACTCTATGATGCTGACTTGCAACCGTTCTGGTCAGTATTCCTAATCTTATAAAGTATAGTAAACTTTATAGCTACCATGACTAACAGCGTACCTCTAATTTCTTGTGTGGTTGGAGGAATAAACAGTGGCTAAAAAAGCATTATACTCTTGGACATGGTAAGTTGGATGTTTTGAAGTCTTCTCTTTCTGCCAACATTCTGATATGCATTGTCTCTCTTCTTGACTCAATGTCTTGGGTGATATTCTATATAGAATTACCGACTCACACAAATAACTCCATTTAACAGCCTGAATTCTTAAGGCATGCCGCTCTAGAAGCAATCAATAGTATAATAATGAGTAATCATTTCAAGAAGTATTGTAGACCAAAGGGGCTCACGCAAGTAAATTCTTGTTTTCAAAAAATGTTTAATTCCCTTAATATAAATCAATGAGGCATTTATGTTTTCAAAGAAACTTGAAGCATTATCACAGTCCTCCATTATACATTTCCAATCAATGTCATCATATGTTAACCTTAAATAAATCAACATCGCTGATAGGCTGGCTAAAAAAGTATCATCTCTATCTCTGTGTCCTATTGAGTTTTTGACTTTCTGGGAAATTTATTCCAAAAGTAGATCTCTAGTCAATTCATCTTGGCAAATACCACGATATTTTCCTTGGACTATGACTCTGGCCCTGGAGGTTCTTTGAGCTTTGGTGGTGAAAGGCATGAACCATGCCTTGTCTAGGATCAAATCTGGCCATCTTAACACTCTAAGATTTTCTTGAGGTAACAATGTCTTTCCCACTTGCACAAAGTGCAACACAGAAGAAGCCAATCGTGAACATATACTGAATTGTATTGGCTTTTTGCTGAATGACCTTCTACGCAACCCTGTTGCGGTCTCTGAGGGGTTGAGGGCAATATTGGACCTGATCAGATTCAGATCATGATATAAAAAAAAGAATATTTATTTAGATTTACTAAAATCTGTTTCTGTATCAATGAAAACTGTATTTCATTTTTTTAAAATGAAATAAGAAATAAAAGTTAAAAGAATATATCTATTAAAAACCTCTTTTTTTCAATTATAAATATCTTAATCATACAATTGTAAGTAAAAATAAGAAAAGTAAAGAAATAAACAAACAATAAATATCTGTATAATATGTATAATTCAATAAATTTTTAGAAACAAATTGCTATTATTTTTTTTACATTTATATTAGTCAAGTTTTATATAACTTAGTTATTTGTTTGTTAATTGTGTTTAATTTCAAAATTAATATTACTATAAACTGATTTGTCTTAAGCATTGCTCCTTTTCTAATAATGTTAATGAAGTCGAATCATGACTTATAATACTTCATAAAACTGAAGAAAATTATATATGAGCTTATAGTGTACGGTTACTTAAAGGATGAATTACTCACCCCTTTGTTGTATTGTATGAATTTGAATTTCTTAATTCCCACTGATAAAAATGAGATGAATCTGGTCACTATTCAGACATTCCTATAGTCATTGAGCTAGATTAATAATGATACTTTTTTAAAAACTAAATGCCAATTATTTTTTAATAACTGAATATATAAAATTTTAATTTAATGATTATTGCTAAATGTTAAGATTCCATTGTAAAAATAATGGAAGCAACTGTAATATTTGGTATACCAATGTGGTCCAAGTTATTTGAAGCAATGTAATCTATTTATAATACTGTCTAAAGCATATTATATTGTTTTCTTTCACAAATTCATACTGTTAAATTTTTCTCAAAAATTATTGTTATCAAAGAAATTTTTCTGATACTCATCAGTTTGTAATAGCTTAGCTTCTAAAATTAATGATTTAATTGATACACTTTTGATATAAAAAATAAAAATAACACACGATTTTTTTTCATTTTCTTAGAAATGAAAAAATGGTTATATGGTTATAAAAATTAAATTAATTATAATTTAGTTCACCTTTGTAAAAGTTCAATTTTATCTTATTTTTAAAATATAGTATTACGTATGTTTAATTATAAACCACTTCATGTAAATATGATTTATGAAAACAGAAATTTAAACACAACTTTAAATTTATTCTAATTATATTTCTAAAAATATAAAAAGAATATTTCTTAACTATGTATTTCAATATTGATTTACATTTATACAAAGGAGAAAATTATTTTTTAAAATAGTTAATTTACATGGCAATAACATTTATAATAGTGTATTAGTAAATTTACTTCCCAAAGTAAATAATGTGATGGAAGAAAAATATAATTATTGAAAAAGCCAATGATTTCTTCATGCAAACATACCATTTCCTGTAAAATTGATTTCTTAGGAACAAATCAAGGAAAAACATGTTTTGTTGTGCAATAGAACTTGTAATATGATTGTAAATAAGTAAAATTTTGTATTAAGTAAAATGTTTATCATTTGAAAGTGGATTTATTTATATGGCAATTATAACAAAAATACTGTTGATTGAAATATTATCGTGTTTTAAAGTAAATATTTTTACAGCATGATTGCAGAAAAATATATTTAATTGGAAAGTTACTGAGTACTTCGTGATGAAATGTTATTTAGTTTAAATAGATTTTTTGTGTAATGCATTGAAAAATTTAACATAATGATTTATAATGGTTCCATTGTTTGCAAATAAAATAAAATTTTTAAAAATACAAAATTATCTAATACCGCTTTTAGCATGTAATAATAAAAGTAGTCAACAATAATAAGTTGTCAACAATTCATAAAATTTACTTCAATAGTATAAAAAAAAAGATTTGTAGTTTTTATTATATTAACATTAAAACTAATTTAAGTACTTAATCTTTATAATAAGAATATTTAATATTGGTATTAATATTTATGACAAAATATTTTTAGATGTGTTAATTCATAAAACAAGCAAATTGGAAAATTATTATAATATTATTAAGAAATTTAAAAAAAAAATTAAACAATTTATGCAACTTTTTAAAATGAATTTCAAAGATATATACTTTAAAACTAATGCTATGTTTCATTTAGTATGAACAATTGCTTTCTCCACACACACTTCAGTGGAAATTTTATGTTTATAGAAATAACTAACTTCTCCATTTTAGTTGTATATAAAAATCCAAACAGTTGAGCCAAATAAATTATTATATTAAACGTGGAATTATGGTGTGATTGGAATAGGATATGATGCAATAACATTATATTCAGCAAATAATTTACTGCTGAATTTTAGTGATTAAACGCTTAGATAGTGCCGAAGTAACTTAAATGAGTGATAATAATTAATAATTAATTTTTTTATAGTAAAAGATATAATATTGTTTATTTATGAAATACAGAGAATAATTATTTATAAAATTATATATTTTTGATTTAATGAGTCTAATCTTTGGTATACTTTATTGTCTAATGAACAATTTAAATTAAACTAGCAATATAAAACAAATATTGGTGAAAACGAAATTCGTGCCAGTTGCAAATATTAGAAAGAGAAACAAAGTTCTTCAGAAACGAAGATACAGAAAAACATCCAACCCAGATAAAAATAATTTACATTTTTCTAACTAACTTGGTAGCAATAAACTTTCAAAATTCAAAATGACAGCATTTTGAAAGAAATGATCTTTCCATACTTTTTTCTTTCTATACATGGGAATGGGATAAATCTAATTTGTATAAGTATTATTTTGTAATCACTTATTACTCAAATTTTTAATTTAAGAAGCGTATTATAATGGATATTCATTTCTAAATGTTCATTTAAAATAAAAACAGATAAATTAGATTAAAAAATAAACCATTTCTAGTATAAAAATATCTTTTTAAAAATTAATAAAAATACTTGGATTTTGTATATATATCGACTGAAAATTTCATGCAGAAAATTTCAGTTCATCTGATTCTAATGTTCAAAGGTAAATTAAATACTGAAAGATTATCATACAAACATATGAATCCATGT
>JAPDSC010059639.1:0-10877 GCA_026290005.1 Latrodectus geometricus
ATGATATTTATTGGACAAATATATTATACTAGAAATAACAAGTGATTCAATTTTCAAAACATTTGGCTGGATAGATCCTGAGAAATCAGTACACAGAACCATCTCTGGCAGTTATACGCCTGAGCATTGAGTCAAACAGTGATTGGATTGCATGTATAGGTACAGATGCCCAAGCAGCTTCAACACGATGCCACAGTTCATCAACTGTAGTCACTGACGTTTGGTAACGAGCCAGTCGCTCGGCAACCATTGACCAGACATTTTCTATTGGTGAAAGATCTGGAGAACGTGCTGACCAGGACAACAGCCGAACACGTTCCATATCAAGGAAGGTCCGTACAATACAGGCAACATGCGGTCGGGCATTATCCTGCTGAAACGTAGGGTTTCAATGGGCTCGAATAAAGGGTAGAGCAACGGGTCGTAACACCAGAAATGTAACGTGCACTGTTCAAAGCAACGTCAATGCAAACAAGAGGTGACCGAGACGTGTATCCAATGGCACCCCATACCATTACGCCAGGTGATGGGCCAGTATGACGATGACGAATGCAAGCTTCCAGTGTGCGTTCACCACGATGCCGCCAAACAAGGATGCGACCATCATGATGCTGTACACAGAACCTGGATTCATCTGAAAAGATAACGTCTAGCCATTCGTGCTCCCAGGTTCGTCAATGATCACACCATTGAAGGCGCTCTTGTCTATGACGCAGCGTCAAGAGAAGCCGCAGCCATGGTCTCCGAGCTGAGAGCCCATGCTGCTGCAAACGTCGTCGAACTGTTCGTGCAGACATTTGTTGTCTTCCAAACGACCCCGTTTCTTCACTCACGGCTCGTGACGTGGTTGCACGATCCATTACGGCCATGCGGATAATATGCCTGTCTTCTCGGCTGCTAGTGATAGGTGGCCGTTGAAATCCCGTATGGCGTTCCGTATTACCGTCCTGAACCCATCGATTCCATATTCTGCTAACAGTCATTGGATCTCGACCGACGCGAGCAGTAATACTGCGATAAGATAAACCACAATCCCGGTACGCTACAATTCGACCTTTATCAAAGTCAGAAACGTGCTGGTACGCATTTCTCCTTCTTACACGAGGCATCACAACATTTTTTCACCAGGCAACAACGTTCAAATGCAATTTGTGTATGAGGAACCGGCTGAACAATTTCCTCATTTAAACACAATGTAGGTGTCGCTACTGGCGCCTGCTTTGTCTGAATGCACTGAAAAGCTTATCATTTGCATATCACAACACCTTCTTCCTTTCGTATAAATTTCACGTTTGTAGCATGTCGCCTTCTTGGTGTAGCAATTTTAATGGCCAGTAATGTATATAATATTCATAGATTACATTTAGGTTTTTTTGACTTACCATTATTTTCAATTTATAAATATTCGAAAATAAATATTTGGCCGGATAAGACGTTTATTTTCGTTATCGGAATGTAGTGAGGTCGAATCCCGACTCAACCCAAAATCTATTGAGTTCATTAATATGGCGACTTTACAATTACGAAGACCCATTCACAGGAAATTTTGAAAGTTCCTTGAAATTTTGAAGATTTTCAGGTGATTTAACAAATTCTGAACTTTTTTTTTTTGATAAAAATATTTTTAAAAAATAAATAAAATATTTGTTATTGTTTAATACTTATGAATCCAAAAAAGTCGATCGATTTTCTAAATTTTCTTAAAAAAGCATTTTTTATATTTAGGTATTATTTAAAAAAATATTGTTCAATATTTTGTTAAGACATCAGTATATTCTCTTTATTAATAATTAAAAAAATAATTTTCTTTCAAAACAAAGCAATTTAGAGTTAAAGAACAATGTAGGAAAACTTTAAAAATTAATATTAGAGAAAATTAATTTTTTTCTTTCTTTGTTAGCAAGAATTTATTACAAGAGACATTAAATTTAACATTTATTCTGATAGCCCTGACAAAAGAAAGTCTTCCTTTTTTTATGAAAAAATTAATTCATAGTTTTTATTGATTATATTAGAATTTTTGTTTTCCACAACATGAACATTAACTTTTGTTCTAAATAACAGAACAGCATGTGGTATTTTTTGCATCGCAAATTTCTAATTTACTTCACTTCGATTCATAAACGTAAGGCAGAAAAATGCATTTAACGAAATATGATTGGTTAAGTTTATTTCTTAAGAACTCCCCCGTTGTTCCCCAAATTTCTAAATCGCAAATTTCCGAATTCCCCGGAATTTTACATCTCTACGCCCACAGGGTTTATAATTATGTATAATAAAATGTGCCACAATATAAGGTGCCATCATTTGCGTACGTTCTTAAGCTGAAAGGTGGAAATGTAGGGAATCTATAATAATAAAAGCAAGTGTAATGTGTCTGTCTGTCTGTCTGCCTGTCTGTCCATTTGTCTGACCGAGCTCTCTCCAGCCAAATCTATCGCACGCAGGGACCTGGAATTTTTTACACGGAAGTACAAAGGGGCTGGCCACCAGACCTCGAAGCCCAATTTTCGATTTTTGAATTAGAAAAATTTTAAAAAAATTATTTATAAAACTTCTTCTCGAGATCGCTGCTCGCCGATAGCTGATTCCGGGGTTGTACCGGCTCCTTTTGAGAAACAATTCTGGCGACCATCTTTTGGAAAATTTTCCGTTTAAAATATTTAGGATATATTGTTCCTTTTTATCGACGGGGAATGTTGTTTGTGTGGGGGGGGGAAGAGAGAGAGACAGTCTACATGTCCTACACTACTATTCCTGCGCTATTCACTTATCTGCATTTTCTAAATGCACGGGCAACGCCGGGCGGGTACAGCTAGTATTATATAACAGGGATAAATCTGTTTTCTATACCTTTTGCTAATTGTAAAAAAAAAAAAAAAAAAAAAATGATATTATTTAATAACTACCTCTAAATCTTCCCCAGCAACTTTGGTGCCTCCTGTAAAAAATTTTCCCTATACTAAGTGTATCCTATTTTATTCAATTATTAATGATTATAATATCATGATTATTACTGAAAAAATATTTAGAAAAATAGACTCGTATGAAGAAAGCAAAAAAAAAAATTAAAGTGTTGCAAAAAATTCATTAAATTCAATATAAATATGAGAATTATTTGGGATCTTTTGCGATACGATTTTTTTTTTCTTCCGTGGAAATGTAATAAAAGCATTATTTAAATTCTAAGCAATTAATAAACTGAAATAAAATTTGGAATCATTGCTTAAAGAGCACTCCGCAGATGGGAATTGTTGATGTTTATATTTTCCGCTCAACGTTCATCTCTTGCATAAGAGTGCTAATTAGACAAGTATGTTTGTGAGATATCGTCTCTGTGTTCAGCGTTTTAATTGAACAGATGAATTGAACATACTGCATACATATATATATATATATATATGCATACATACAGTTGTATATATATATACTATGCACTGTTCATTACTTTTCCTCTTAAAATGTGTACCATGCAAAAAACAGCGCTTGTATAAAAAACGAAATAATTTTAGCTAAATATCAGAACAAACTGATATTAAAAATTTAATTACTATTATGTATTTCTGTAATAGAAATATCATAAATTTAAATTCAAAAATAAGATATTTTAATAGCCATAAAAAAAGTATATTTAAGTTATGAATTAGTTCTCTGCTAAGCATTATATCAAGGATATATAAGTATAAGATATATGCCTTAAAAATATCAAGATATATATAAGTATATAAATAAAGGCATACATATATGTAAGAAAAATAAGATTGAATTTTAATTTATTTCATTTTCATAAAAAATTCAATATTTAATAATCAGTTCAAATTATTACCTGTTACAGATTTTTCAAATTCTTCGAAAAATAAATGTTTCATGTCTCGAATAATATTTTTTTTTTCTGTTTGTTGAAATAATTTTTATCTTTTGTGTCCCAGAGATATCTTTGATCTACATAATTTAAGAAATACATTATTGTTACCACGATGTGCATTTTTAAATAAAATATGCAAAAACAAATGGTTGTAATAAACACAATTAATGAAATTCGCGCTATCGCCGGTGCCCAACCAGATATATCTAACTTTCTTGAATACAAAATGTGTCACTCAGAAAGTCTATTTTGTGACGTTTACTGAAGACATTCCTTCGCTGGTTTTCTCCCAGCTTCGCCGGCGTCAGTTTTCCGGCTAATTCGCTTGTAGTTTGCGGCTGGCCTAATAGAATAAAACAAACTTTTTGTTTCAGTTGAATTGTTTATTCCTGTATAAACTGCAATTCGTATTAGTAGCAGATATTGTCTTACCAATGAAACTTTAAATCTGATGAATAAAAGAAATACAACTTAATTTCACAAGTAGTATTATTATAATATAAATTATTCTTTGGAATAACTCAAAATTGAAATGCATTCCTAACTGTTTAAAAATTTATTTATGAAATTTATTTTGCAAACCCAAATGTAAATATAATTTTTTACAACTTCTCTTTATTAATTCACTTTTAGTTTATTCTATAAAATAAATGTGAAATATTCATGGTATTATAAATGAATAAACCTTCACATGAAATTAAAGTATATTTTATTCTTATCAATAAAATTTCATAACTCAAAGATTTCATAAATAATTTTGAAGTTTTATACTGCTTCAATTTTATTTATATATATATATGAATTTAAACACAAGAATAAAATATTTTTATAGCATTGAATAAAGTATATTACGTTATCAATTAGTTCTCTGCGAACCATTATATCTAAATCAAGACATACAAAAATAAAAGAAAAATAAAATTGGATTTTAATTTATTCATTTTTTAAAAATTCAATATTTAATAATTAATATAAATTATTACATGTTACAGATTTTTCAAATTCTTCGAAAAACATAATTCAAGAAATTAATAAACCAGCTAAATTATTTTTTTTAATATGTGAATTAATTAAAATTTGTTATACTTAAACCTATACTGATTTATTAAAAGTTCCTCCTTATCGAAAGAAAATTTTAACATTTTAATGAAAGACATTTTAGTTACCACGAGGTGTATATATAAAGAAAATATACAAGAACAAAAAGTAATAAGAAAAAACATGTAAATGAAATGCGTGCTGTCGCCAGTATCATACCAGATATATCTAACTTTCTTGAATACAAAAAGCGTTTCTCGGAACGCCTATTTTGTGTCGTTTTCTGATGTCGTGTCTTCGCGGGTATTTCACCCAGTGTTGCTCAGCGTCGCCGTGTCAGTTTTCCGGCGAATTCACCTGTAGTTTGCGGTTGGTCATAGATGTCACACGTGAAGAGATTTCTTTTCGATTCCAATTAACTACAGCAGCAATACATCGATTCTTTTTAGGAGTAACCTATGTATAGAAATCGGTATGGTATTGTTCCCGTAACAGAGTGAAATGATTAAATAACGAATATCAAATAATTGCATTTTATTTATAGTTGCTTGCTTTAGAGTGTCGGCCAAGCAAACTTATTTTTTATAACACCATACAATATTGAGTTTCTAGATCTTACCAAAACGATTGCGGTATTTGGGGCATTAACCCTCTCTTTTGAAGTTTTTATTATCTGTTTTTCACATCATAATTGATATCATAAACTTTTCATGATTGATAGTTAGGCTCTTAGGATATTTTACCGGTTGCCTGTTTCTTTCGACCTAGGTCACTAAACGTACTCAACAACCTCATAACTTTGAATTCCAGACAAGTAATGCGTTTCAGCAAAAAATGGGTTATTTTCTACTTGTCACTATAGTGACATATATGACGAATGTCAGTTCATATATGAACGTATATTCGATAAACTGAACAAAACCTCTCAACAGGAATATCTTCAATTAGATCAGAATTTAACCTGCGACTTTCGAGGTATAAATGCAAAGTCTTTCTTTGCCAATCTGTTAAAATTCTGAATTCATTAATGCCAATGATTAGTTCCCTGTTTTTTACGAAATATTTCACTAGTCTCAATTTTAAAAAAAATTGAGACTAGTGGAACTATTGTAACTAATTATTCAATCAATCATTTTCCTTTACAACACAGCCTTGGGATATAACAGCTTATATACAGATTCCATATATTGCAAAATTTGATCTGATAAAACAGCGAGATGTTTATCAGGGGCCAGTTATTGACCAAATGTTTATGATAGATCACGAGGAAAAGCAATCTAAAAAAACTATCAATCTAATGGGTAAGGAAAAGCTCTTCAATATTGCTTGACATGTGTCCTCATGGAATATAGCTGGTGGAAAACTCTGAGGGACCATGGGCTCGAAAACTTTAGTGATATGCGCTAGCTTACGCAGCAATGCTTATTAGAAAGATTCTGGAAAAAAATCCAATACTACACCAAACTTGTTACTGGGCAGTGTGGAAATGCATAATTTATCAATACAGCTGTCTCTCACCACGGTGTCTTCAGATTCGAATATATCAATTATCGCTATTGCCAGCAACAGCGGGATTCATTAATAACTACAATATCGTTCTATTCTGTTGCCCATGTTCGCCATTCATCACACCATTGGTGGTGCGCCTGTGGTTTTGAGTGAAGGAGGGGTAAATGAAGCAATGAATGCCTTGTGGACATCCTACTCAGCTGTAACTGACTTCGAACGTACGAGCGAACACCGAATGATGCGTAACAGACTGAATGTTTTATGCTATGGTTCTTGATATAGCTGAATGGATCACATACGAGCACAATATGCTTGTCATCACTTTTAGTTGTGCAATGAGGTTGTAAGATTAGTACTATTGGTCCCACTGTTCCTTCATCAATCCAACTATTAATTATCTAGGGCCAAAAATGCTTAGTTTCAGCCAACACGATCGCCCATTCCTCTAAATCAACCGCAATTCCTTTAAGCTCTTATTCTTTCCAGATCTAACTCAAAAATTTTCTCGAGAGACGTTACATGAGGCATAGTTAAACAAATGAATAGAAAAAAAAATTAATAATCTAAATAGGCAATCCATTCTCCCTTTACAAAAGCGCTTACAGGCGGTACTTTATTTGCTCAAGATGTACAATGCTAATGACGATAAGATGAGTTGGACATCTTATCGTCGCAAACGTATAATGTAATATTCCTATAAATTTCGGGCTTTCTTCAAGGTGTCGCATTTTGGGTGGTCAAGTGCAAATAAATTTTGACAATAGGGTTGATTTTAACCAGCTATATAATAGCAGAGTAAGTGTATTTTACAAACAAACTATAGGACACTAAAAATATTTTTGATTAAAAATAAAAAAACACGTAATTAAACTTTAGTGGTATTTTGTAATTGTGATGTTAAGATTTTCAACATATTTAGTCTGGATCGCTCTCAATTTTAAAATATTAATTTTGAAACCATAAAAGTTTCAGTTGATCTCAGCATGTCACAGATGTTTACCTAATCGTCACGAGATATTGATCAATCGAAAACTTAATCGGTATTCGGCACTAATCAACCAATCAAACGTTCCGATTTACGCGGATGGTTAAATTGTTTTTGTTATGTAGCTCTGCAAAGTAGTTGCTTATTGTGTTGTATGTTATTTGATGTGTAATAAAAGGGGGATATCCCCTTTCGCTTGCCCGATTTGTTTACATTCTGCAATATCGCCAATGTCCGCTCTATTCTCGCCAAATGATTGCCAAGTGAAGGGATTACAATTACAATCTGGTTTATCTAGAAAGGGTGTATGTATAGCGTATGACGTTAAGATCTAGGCGGTGTTAATAATGTAATGAGAAAATATGATTGGATTATGATGTCATTTTTTTCATGTAATTCTGATATTTCCTGTTTTCGTGACTTATTTCTTCATTACAATCATTCATTTGTAAATATAAAAAACTGAATTATTAATAGATTTCGATTCTTTATTTCCCAATTAGATAATAATTATATAATATATATTATACAACAGCGAAATAACAATATTATATAATATATATTATAATATATAGAGAAAATTAAATGGAGAAATTTCAAATTCAAAAACCTATAAAATAAACAATTCTGCTAAAATAACTATTTACAAAAAAATTTTAGTTTTTTCTTAAAAACACAAACTAAAAATATAAATTTTAATATTTCTTATTTTATTCTATAAATCATAAATTTCATAAGAATCTAATAAAACTCCAATACGTTAACTGAAGCTGTAACACTAATTTGGATAAATTTGTTTTTATTTAATCATTTTAGAAAATATTATAAAATTAAATAATACGTAGGTAATTAATAATAAGAAACCAGTAATTGATATTATATCTACTAATAAAATTGATCATATTTCTTGATGTGACTTTAACTTTATACTAGTTTTCTAATAGATAAACTTTTTGTTGTATTAACATTTTATCTTATGAATATGAGACTTTATTTGACATTAATTTAAAATTAGAAAGATATTTGCTTATTTTGTATTTATAATATTTTTGTGAAGGTAAAATATACATACAGATTAAAGGTATTCCTCAAAGATCCAAATTCTTAAGTCTTCCAAATCTATTATTACAATATTATGAAAAATCATATTATTTAGATGCCTTTAGAAATATTGATGATTTTATAATTTTTATTATTTAGAAAAAAATTGATAAAATTTCAAAAATATTTATCCTGAGGACTTTAAATTTATTTATTTATCATAAATATTGTATTATTTTACGTCAACATAAATATCCAAAAATTTTATTTTAAATTTTAATTCATTTTATTTTAAGTTAAATAAATTAATTTTTTGGATCAAAACAATTGCATTTAGGAAAACCTTTTGAATATTATACTTTTGACTACATACTTCAATGAGAATAATAAATAATAGTTATTTGCTATAATACAAAATCTTTGAATTATTTTATTTATTTAAAATGATTTCACAAAATAGGCTGCAAATAGATTTTATTATGCTTTCAACATTTGACATTTTATAATTTTGAAATCAGGATACTTATTTATGTATTAATTTTTTACTATTAAGGAACAATTAACATTTTCCTAACGATGGATTGAAAAATTACAAACGTATTTATCTAGTTTATTAACCCACTGAAGAAATTAAACAATTGTTTCCCCTATTTTCAATTCCCATTCCTATAGGTAACACTTACAGTGAAAAGTTTTTGTTCAGATTTAAGGACAGCAAGAATTTTTAAATAATAAATCAAATTTAGACATCAAAGTGTGCCTTAATCCTGTCAAAACGTATATGTCAAGAATATGAATGTAAAATCGAGAATACATGAAATTATTATTTCTTAGAAGAATGACTATTGATAATATAACTATCATTCTTATAATGGATGGAGTAATAAAAAAATTTCCATTTTTAATCAATAGAATAGCGATTATTAAAATAAATTAATGAATAATATAAGGATTTGTCATCCTTTGAGTGAGTACAAATCTTAAAATATTTATTTCAGTCTTAAGTATTTTAGTTAATTTCACTTTTTTAAGAACTTAAAAATTAAATACCAAATTTAAAATTTATTAATTTAAATTTTACGAATTATTGAAATGTAGAAAATATATATGAAATAAAGGGCAAATGAAATTGATAAATTAAAGAGACTTAATACAAATTGTTATCATGATTTTAAAGGAAATATATTGCTGAGCTATAAAAAGTTCCCTTGTGCTGGAAACCTTTTACAAAGGTTACTGGCGCCTCACCGCAAAATTTAGCAATAACCATTATATACATACATTATTTATGTTTTGTGTAATACTAAAAGCAACATAACAGTTCATAATAAATCAGATTATTACATTACCAATTAACTCATGTAAATGAAGATTAAATGTTAATAAGCTTAATGTTTATAGAAAATGAATGGAGTTACTTAAGGTCAGTTATGCTCAAAAATTTCTACAAGCCTATATTATAATTTTTCATTAAACTTAATATGAATTTCATTTAATTATTTTGAAATGTGAAAAATTTTAACGAAATGAAATGCTACGATATAGAATTAAAATTAATTTCATCAAGATTCACGTGTTGACTTTTATATTTCTCGATTTATTTTAATATTTTCTGTTGGTATGTATAATTGTATGTATAACTGTTGGTTGTATAATTACAACATAAATTTACAAATATTTTCATTTAAAATATTTATGTCTTCAGTAAATGTATGCATCATACCAATACCTAATGTATTTAGAAGATCAAGATGAAACAAAGAAGAAACTATAGAATTTAATATCAATAAGACAAAATCAGGAAAAAATCAAGATAAACAATGTAATATAATATAATTAAGGAAAGAGTTTTTTACAAGTTAAATTAAGAAGTTATAAAGTAGTTTAAAATTTTTTAATGTAGATTAAAAATTAAAGTATAATCAAAGTGAAAGGCGTTTTCGGCATTCATATAAGAACTTCAAACCTTTGGTGGCCCTTCTGTAGTTATAAAAACTATGCATTACTTCAATTTTACAAGCGTTTATCTATTTCCTACACATTTTAAAATGAAATCAATAGCAAAATCATTATTTTTAAGTTGATTATTTAAGCGATTAACTTGTTTTTTGATAAATTTTAAATTATTGTAAATATGATAAATTTGTTTTAATTTATTAAGTATTACATGTGTATAATCAACTACATTTATAGATGTATTCAACTACATTTAGAGATATTTTCGATAAAACCAATCAATTTAATTTTAAAGTTTATAAAATAATTTATTTGAAATCCAACATCTCTTTAAAAATTTACAGAAATGGGAAACAAAAATGCAGAAACATTTAAATGATTATAAATTACTTCATGAGAATTAAACAAGAAATTCAATATTTTTACTAGAATAACAAATGTTTAAGTTAAAACAAATCATCGAAACAAAAACTTCTTTTTTTT
>JAPDSC010059640.1:0-10345 GCA_026290005.1 Latrodectus geometricus
TTATTTTAAATTATTCTAAATAAGAAAAAAATATGAAAACATTTAAATCTTTAGGCAAGGTTTAGGTACTATTATTTTATGATTATTTATCTTTTTTCATTTTGTGCAATTATCATTGATTAGTAGTAATTCAAGGACTGAAATACAATGTGCTTCTTCCTCATAGTATTCTAGTTAGCAAGATATTTCCTATAGTATCAAAAATAACTGAAAAAATAGTTACAAATTATGTATGTTTGGAAGAAAAGCTAACAATTTTGCCAAAGACAGTTTTTAAAAATATTCCGCATATTGAAAAAGGGTATTATGTAGGGTATTTTATTTCTGCCATATCTTAAGATCTCATATATCTTATAAAAGTACTTTGGCTGACAAAATTTATTCAATGTGTGAGACATCAATTACTTTTAAATAATCAAATTATTATTGATACTATTTTACAAATCATTCTAAAGGGTTTTGAAACTCATTCTGTTTACTAAGTTGAGTACAGACAGTTGCTTTGATATATTTTATATTAATAAATAATTCATTATATAATGTTTAGAAAGGAATTTTTCATACATTATAAATATGCGATATTTTTTGTTAGCATTTTTTCTTAAAATTCTGACATTTAATTATTTTACTTGAAGACTGTCAAGAGTGAAACACGACATGAATTACGTATGAGCAAAGGTTAATTTTATAATCAATTGGAGTTCGAGAAAATAAAATTTAAATATTTTAATTATTTACAAAATTTTCAAGTTAAACTCAAATATGAGTACACAAAATATTAAATACAACTGTCAATATTTATATAAAAACTTATTATTTATCAGCATTTAAGAACACTGGGGAAATACTATTCGTTAGTTTAAAAAATTTTAAAACCCATTTTGAAAATTAAGTTTTTATTATCGGCATTGTTTTTTCAAGTTAAAATACACCATTTTTTAACAACAAATATATCTGAACCCCTATATATTCTTAATAATTTATTCTCTATAATGAAAATGAGATATAATTCCTAAACTTGATTTCCTTTCAATCTTCTGATATCAATAAGTATTTTTTTGAATTTCCAATTTTATAATTATTAATAAAATTATCAAAGTAATAGTTAATAAGAATTATTTTATTATTTTATTTGTGAAAAGTTTAACATCTAATTAATAGTTTTATAATTTACTAAACAAAATTCCTCTGAAATTATATTAAAATTTTTACCAATATTAAATTACTGTTTAATATTTTGACAATCATAAAATGTATTTGTTTACTAAGTCCAATTATTTCTAGATTTATTAATCAAAGATAAATGATACATTTCATTCTCGTTCCTACCCTTCAAGTTGAAAGACGTGTTTTTTTGGTGCTCCTTAAAGTGCGTAACGTTGTGATTTTTTGCTAGTGTCTCGTGCTCTCGCTGTCCGCTGTTTGGATGCGGACGGCGACTTCGCCGGCACTCGGCGGGAGGATGTCGGACCGACGTCGCCGATCGCTGGTGCCAATTGTGATATAACCATTACCTATGTGGATTGTAATTCTTACGTCTCTAGTAATGTGATTCCCCATGTGCCAACCAACGTTTCTAACATGGATACTTCAGAACAAAGTGTTCAGTTGAATTGCGATAGTGTGTGTGTGCCACGTATATCAATCATGAGCAATGTTAGCTCCCTGGATTTAGTAGTTCCTAAAGGCTCTTTTCAGGATCTATTAGTGATCTATCTATTAGTGAAAGTGCAGAACCAACTATCTATTAGTGAAAGTGCTAAACCAACTACCTCAGCTATGACAAACTTGCAAAACAATGAGAATTATATGTCTGTGATCAGGCAATATGTGCCTAAGCTCGATAATTACCTGGCTATTGACCCAGGAATTCCGATCACAAAAATCGAGCGTTGTGATCTCCTAAGGAAGCTTCACGGAAACAGCGAACTTTTGGCGATTTTGGCGTCGACCCAAAAACCATTCATGAACATGTTGGAAATGGGCGACCCAAATTATCATCTTAACCATGTATGGAAACACCATAATTATCTATACCAGCAGGCGTTCAACACAAGTCAACAATTAAAAAGTAAGTACTCCCAGATGGGTTTTTGTTTAATTTCCAACTGTGACTTGCATGGTGATTCTGACAAATTGTTTAATCCTAAAAGTTCTAGTGTTGAACTATCTAGTAATGTAAATGGTAATTTGAATACTATGAATATTGATTTGACTGTTGTGAATAATAGTTTAACTAAAAATTCTAGTAATGTAAATAATATGTATAAAAATAAAAAGACTTCTAATAAATGTAATACTAGTTCTAAGGGTAAGCAAAAATTGTCAAATTATGTTAACTTTAAAGACATCTACTCTAGAACTAAGAAAAATATTAAAAACAAAACTATTAATTCATCCTCAGATTCAGATGATATTGATAAGGCTTAAATAATAACTGAGCTGTACAAATTGCTGATAATAATGATAAACTGTATTGTAATGTAAATAATTCTTTACATAATGATTCTGTATATGAAAATATTGATGCCAACCCCATATCTATAAGTGTAAATTCTGTTGCTGCAAATACTAACTCTATTGTAAATAACCCTAAACTACCTAAGAATTTAAAGTCACGTAACACAACTTCCACTAATGCCGGAAACATAGTTGACATTGTTTCTATCCCCAGTACCAGTTCGGGTAATGGAATAGCAGTGAATATCCCTTCGGCAAACAAAAGAGGAAAAATTTTGGGTGATGAAGGGTTCATTAAACGTAAACGAACTGCCCCAGCCATGAAAATTCAACCAGCTCCCGCAGTTAATGTTGACAACAAATTCACAGCACTAAAGAAAAATATCCTTGAAACTAACCCCACTCCTGAGACAAAAAGCATTAAAACTCCGCCCATACTAATTAAATTTGACTATAAATTCAACAAACTAATTGCCAAACTAAAAACAAAATTCGACAACAAACTCACTGCCAAATTGAGTGGTGAGTTCTTGAGAGTGTTCCCATTATCTCCTGAAGCGCATAGAAACATCACTCGTTATCTTACTGAAAATGGCATTGAGTGTCTAATAATTAAAAACAAAATTGAAAAACCAATTAAAGCTGTTATTAAAGGTATTTCTCCAACTACCCCCGCTGAACTACTAAAATCAGAACTAGAGGAAAGAGGGTTTGAAGTCATTAGTGTAACTGTCATGCGCAGACCACATAAATATGAACCCATAGCCTGTTTTCTCGTTACCATCAATTCCAATGAAATCGCTCCGCATATTTTCGAAACCACAGAACTACTAAACATTATGGTCAAAACTGAAAAGTATGTTAATACCAAACCCATTCAGTGCTTCAACTGCCAGGGCTTTGGCCACAATTCATCGATATGCTTTCTCAAGCCGAAATGTGGGCAAAAACACATGTCAAGGGAATGTCCCCATAAACATCTGGACACACCGAAATGTTGTAATTGTGGCCAAAACCATACAGCTTCGTATGGCGGTTGCCCCAAAAACCCTGCAAACAAAAACAAGAATAAAACAGGCAACACTGCACCCCTTCCAACAGTCCCTCAATCTAGAAATGTAAAAAGTGACTTTTCATACGCAGTCTCAGGTAAAACCTCATCCTCATGCCCCTCTGCTGACAACGTAACAAATCTTGCTGAGCTCTTTAGTCTAGACAATATACAAAATATTATAAAACTAATTAAAGAAATAAACTTAATATTTAAAGCATTCCCTGCATTGTTAGGTGCTCTCCTGGAGAGTGCTCAACACCCAACTGAAAAATTGCATATTTCATTTAAAGCCCTAAGCGTGAATGACAACCCCAGCCATGAATAGGAAAACCATCAATCACCTGAAACTGATGAGCTGGTGGTCCAACGCCATAATTAATAAAACTACTGAACTCAGACAATTTATTAATGATAATAATCCAGACATAATCCTGTTGCAGGAGGGCGCATCTGACAAATCAGATGCAATTTAAAATATCGAATTGCATAATCTACAGAAATGCTCACAGGAATAAACAAGGAGGAACAGCTGTGCTGATAAAAGCCAGCATCAATCATTCCCATATCCCCACCCCCAAACTCTACTTTGGACAAGCCACGATCGTCATGCTCCACCAACCAAACAATGGCAACACTGCAGTTGTCTCACTGTACCTCCCTCCACATAAAAGTAATCTGGTCAATCTTGACCTGGAAAATCTAACATCAATAACTTATAAAATGATCATAGGTGGCGATTTAAATGCCAAACATAGGAACTGTGCGTATGACAATGATCACGGACGCACCTTAAGAACATTTATTGACAACACCGATTTCACTCTCCATATCCCCAACAAACTCACCCACTATGGTTCCATTAATGGAAGCTTCATTGACTTGTTAGTGTCCAGAGGTATTCCCTCTCCTTCAAATATCATTACCGCGGAGGAACTGCCATCGGATCATTATCCGTTCCTGGCCACTTACGGAAACCAAGTCATTACCGAGTCCACAGCTATGCCCAGGAAAACCAACTGGAAAAATTTTAGACAACACATAATTAACAATATACCCTTTCTGCCTTCACCCCTACCTCCAATAGCAATATCTTAAAACATAAAGTTAATCATCCAGCAAGTACCATCCACTTTGCAATCAATGAATCTGAAATTAAAAGCAAAACCGCTAACACCTCCTACCTCCCTGACTCATTCTCTAAACTAATTAAAGAACGCAACAGACTTCAAATTCTACAATAGATACAAAATTCCAGCAATAAAAACTCAGATAAATAAAATTAAAAAACTTATCACCAGGCAAATTGCTGAACACAACCACCGTTCCTGGAACGATTATATTATTAATATCAATGTGGAAGACGGCTCATTTTGGCGAGCTGCCAACAGGTTCCAAAATAAAGATCAAACTATGCCACCGCTCGCAGATGGTCCAAAACCTATCACCTCGAACAAGGAGAAAGGTGAAGTCCTAGCCTTTGCATTCGAACTTCAGTTCTGAACCAACGACTCTGCTAACCCTGCTATTGACCGTATAATTCACCAATCGATCATTAACTACTTTGGTTCCCCCGCAACAAGTACCCACGCCTCCCACCCCCAGCTAATTTCAGCTGCAGAGGTTGAAAAAGTTATTATGCAACTCAAACCAAAGAAAAGCCCCGGAATTGATAACATCTCAAACAAACACATGAAGCAACTTCCGGTCATTGCAGTTTGCCTTTTAGCAGACATAATTAATGATATAGTTAGACTAGGTCATTTCCCACAAAGCTGGAAGAAAGCAACAGTAGTTCCGATCAGAAAGCCGGGTAAAAATCCTAAAATACCTACAAACTACAGGCCCATCTCTCTGTTCCCTACCATGGGAAAAATAGTAGAGAAATTCATCTTAAAACAATTATTAGAATACGAAGAATTTAACTCAATTATCATTCCCTGTCAGTTTGGGTTCAGGAAACAACTATCGACAGTGCATCAATTGCTAAGAGTAGTAGAGGAAATTTCAAAAAATATTGCTGTCAAAAACTCCACTGGCGGAGTATTCCTAGATATCGAAAAGGCTTTTGATAAGGTGTGGCACGAAGGCCTTATTTATAAAATGAATAAGTATAACTTCCCCCCGCACCTAATCAGGCTCATTCGAAACTACCTATCTAATAGAACATTTGCCGTCAGGATAAATTCCACCCATTCATCAGAAAGGCCCATTTTTGCAGGCGTCTCCCAAATATCACTGCTGGGTCCCTTTTTATTTAATCTGTACATTAATGATATTCCTCAAGACCCACGAATCATGCTCTGCCTCTTCGCAGATGACACTGCCGTTCTTGCTTCCGGACCTAAACATCAAGTCATAAGAGATACACCAAATGAACATCTTAATGAAATAAACAAATGGATTAAAATTTGGAGAATTAAAATAAACGTGGCTAAAACCCAGGCAATTCTCTTCAGTAAAAAATTGCGAATAAATTGCCGTAACATCCAAATTGCAGGTGAAAAGATTAAATGGAAAACTGACATCACATATCTGGGAGTCAAACTCGATAAAAGACCGACTTGGAAGCTACATATTACAGATATCAGAAACAAATTCATTGGAGCTACAAAAACCTTCTTCCCACTTATAGCCTGGAACTCGAAATTGTCCCTTAGTAATAAGCTCCTGATCTACAAGTCTTACCTCAGACCGATAATAACTTACGCAGCACCGATCTGGGATGGAGCATGTATGACGAACTTATCCATCATCGAACGCAAGCAGAATAAATTACTCAGGCTTATTTCAAAATCCGAGCCCTACTTCAGGAATCAACTCATTCATAAAAATTTAGGGATGCTCACTCTAATAAATTTCATCAAGCATCTTTCATTCAGTTTTTACAATAAACTCTATAACATTAATTCTGAAATTCAAAAAATTGATAACTATAATCTATATGAATTAATACATTTTCACAGACCCAGAGCCGTCCTCAGGATCACCCCCACAGCTGAATAATTATCTCTCTTCCCAAACCCTAATTTCACAGCGATAGCCCCTCTTTCTCCCGTTTGTTTACAAACATTTGTTTATATCCAGGAGTGGGTGGGGCTCTCGTCTCCTGCGCCGATTGTTAGAACCGCTAAAATGTTTTCTTAACTGCAACGGGCATTTTGCCCAAACATTTAGGTTAATTACTTTATTTGCAATAAATTTGGGACTGCTCTTCTATTTCCTTTGATTTTGTATATATTTTATCATTTATTTTGTATATATCTCAGTGTCTTAATTTCTGGTAACTACCTCCTATAACTACTTATGAGTCACTATGCAAGCACTCAATATGGGAGTAGTTATTCTTTTATTCATCGTCGTAACCATGCATAGATCTTTAAGTGTAATTTTAGGTTATACCCTTGTTATTAAAAGAGGTCAACGGCTCCCGCTGGACACCTCGTCACCACATCTTCGACCAACGAAATGATACATTTAGAGATTAATAATTTCTTAAAGTATACTAGATAAAATGAACTCAAATGGTAAATGATAATTTCTTTACTCCAATATCAGTTAGTATATTCAATGAGTTGTTCCCCAACAAAAACTCCCGAGAGTTAACAAGAGTGAAATATCTATCAAGTGAGTTGCGATTTGATTTTTTCCCCTCACAGGTTAATAATTCGCAAGTTATTTATTGTTGTACTGAAGCTTAGTAGGCTAACTATTTGAAAACCCCAACTAGAGATTTTATTTTATTGCATCTTATAAATCTTATAAAATTTCCGGCATTTCAGGATTTAAAATATTTTTATAGGAGAAAGGGAGAGTGTAATGTTCTCCCAGCATTCCCGACACGCTTGACATTTCTCTACTATTTCCACAGCCTTCAAGAATCAAGGTATCTTAGAGATATAAAATAATTACAGCACGCATTAAAAAATCTTTCAAAACTAATCTATTAAGTTTTTTTATTTTACGTGATACAAAATTATTCACTTAACCGTTTGAGTGCTGAAGAGTTTTCTTATATATAAACATAACAAGCGAAGTGCGATAGCGCCTCGCCGCACTCAAACGATTTATGTTTCAGAAAATTATGCAACATTAGGAATAATGAGTTGAATGCATAGAATAAAAACTTCTGCTTAAATGAGATACTCTAAGCAAATCATTCCAAATCCTATGGGTAAAGAATTTATTAAAATGAAGAGTGGGGATATTTGATGCTGTGTAATCAAGACCTGAAGTTGTTGAACAGCATTTTAAATAACCACAACGCAGTTCGGCTTCTTTTTTTTGCGCTCATGAAAATGTTTGCATATTAAGGCTAATTAAACCCAGACCTTCTACGATTCGATGAACTACTAAAAATATCTAAAATCGATGATGGTATTCAAATTTACGAACAGACAGTCTAGTATGCTTGCTATTCAGATGCCAACTAGTCATATCCACCATGTATATAAATTTCAATAAGTTTTATGACGTAATTTCTAAGGAAGGAAATGCTGCGTTAAAATTTGGTTAAAAAAGATTAGTGAATAAAAATCTAAACAGCATTAAAAATATAACGTTCGTGTTTAGTTAAAATTAGATATTAAAATCCCCTCCCTATATGTATATAAACAATAAATTATATACCATAAAGTCAAATTTAGTAACAAACATTGGGAATAAACTTTATAAAATCAACCACTCTTAAAAAAGATCCTCGTGAGGTTGAGAAAGGGGCTCAATAAACCAGACAAATTTGAAATATTTTTAAAAGAATCTGAAACACGAGGAAGGTTAAAAACCTTTACATGTAATTATAATATGAAGAGTATATAGATTCGTCATACGTTTCACACAATATAAACGTGCATAATATACCTGTGAGAGGATATTTTCACAAATAATGAGCGATATTGATGTGTCGCAAGACAAAAAAAACATCAAAACTTATAAATAATTAAAGTCTATATAGTGTTCATAAAATTTTGAAAAACTAATAAAAAATGTAAAACAATGTCTGATTGCACATATAACTTCAAACAACAGCCCCTGTGTCCCATAGGTATTTGCGATAGTAGGAATAATTATTTCGCAAAAAATACTAGGTTTGAATTTTGAGTTGCGAGTACAGTGGTTCTAAAGATACTTGTGACAGTTGAGGGAAATAGGCCGATGGGCACTTTTATAGAGTCCATGAAGTTGCTAAAAATGATTTGAAAAAATCGTAAGTGATATTGAATGCAGTTTGACATCTGGAAGGCCAGACTGATCTAGAATGTCTAAGTAATTCTGAAAATCTTGTGATAAGCTCAAGAATGTTCGATGATATTTTGGAACATTCAAAAGAAATACTAGGTGAATGATCTTCAACTACACATCAAGATTGTTCTGTACAACAGAAAAATGTTCAAGACGTTAGAGGATGTACTTGAATTTACTAAGAAAATCATCTTTGTTTTGGAGGGGGATGTTTTTATTGCAGCATAGATAATAGCATCTGGGAATCATGAAAGATTCACTTCTATGATTTCCAGATGTGATTGTCATTATTTCTTTGGAAATTCATTAGCCTGAATGAAGGAACAGTGTAAAACAACGTATAGGCTATAAAGTTCAGTGAAAAATGTTAAAAAATTGATTACTAAAAGCGAATGTCTTAGAATGAACGGTAATAAATAGAGCGCATGTTAAAATTTTCAGTCTCATTACTAATTTAGCGGCATTTCGAGTAGAGAAAGACTCCAATAGTAAATCTTGAACATAAAATGAAATTTAGTTTGATGCGTACAAAGTGAAAACAAAATTAATAAATTGAATCGACGATTGTTTTAAAAATTTTATTTTCCTAACTTGCTTCTTAATATTTTAAATGATAGAAAAGACTTTGCACTTAAGATTAAAATCTGGATTTACAATTGGCAAACAATTTTCACACAATGATATTGTATCTTTTCTTGGCAGAACTTTCGATAAATTGCTTAAGCAATAAAATTATTAAATTATAAAATCTGCATTTTAATCACAAATTGAAAGTAAAATTGATTAATTAAAAATAAATGTGTGGTGTAGATCGCATGAAAATCTCCCTTTAATTTCAAAAGAAAATATTGAAAATTCTGGGTTATTTTTATTCACTTTTAAATAGATTTATAATATGAGAAGCGAAATAAAAAAACAGGAAAGAAAGTTGTAGAGAGTATGCTTTTTTTTTTTTTTTTCAACAATATGCAGTAATGATGCTCAAGAAGTAGAGATTTTATGCCGAAATTACTTTTCTTCAAAAATGAAAATTTGAAAACAAACCACAGGTTTCCTGCTTAGCTTGAACAGTTCCTTAATAGAATGCTACAACACTTATCGTGTGACATAATTTATTGTAAGTCACAAATTTGCGACAATTATGTCTTAAAATAATAACAAACGCTCTGTAATCAAGAATTTGGAATGGTTGAAAGAGTTTAAACTTATATATCAATATATCGGTGCATTGATAAGTCAACCTTCATTTCGAACTGTTTAATTCACATGAGTTCGTAAAAGCGAAACTACTGTATTAAAACCCAATTGTTTATTGCACAAATTAATATTTCTGTTTTGTTGAAAAACCCACTGTCATTTATTTTCATTAATATTTATAAAAGATGACGATGTTACACTGTTGGGGATGATATTTTTAAATGTATTATTTTAGATAAAAAAATTAAAATTTTAAAATAAAAATTTTAATTCTTTTATCTACCTAAATAAAATTAAAATTTAATGTTATTTAGGGAAAATACCCAATAATTTTTAATCCAATGTAAGGAGAAATCTGTTACTAATAGGGTTTTTTTTTTTTTTTTTTTTTTTTTT
>JAPDSC010059652.1:0-11119 GCA_026290005.1 Latrodectus geometricus
AAACACGTATACATAAATATAATGTAATACTTGTATATATGCTTTATGTGTACATATATCACATTATTTATTCAAAGACCTATAACGTATTATGTATTTTAGTTTTTTAATAATTTTTTTATTAAATTCTATGTTTCTTTCTAAAGGTTTAATTATTTTTATACCTTAATTTGTATTTAATTTATCATTAATTCATTAAAATATATTTTTTCTTTATAGGAGACAATTGTGGTGGTAAGTTAAATTAGTGAATGAATTAAGGCACACTATTGACCTTGAATATATTAAACTTTCTAAATTATAAAATTATTAGAAACCTTCTAATGAATATTTATTTTTAGGTGGTCTGATTGAAAGTAAGGATTCTATTCAATATTAATTTTCTTAGGAATTTCATTTCGAAGATGCCATGTGTAAAATTTATTACATATAGCATAATATATTGCTAAAATTTAAAAAGTTCATTTCAAAATTTAAAAAGTTCATTCATGTAATTCTTTTAGAGAGAATGTAAAAGACTTAAATTTATATTGAATATAGTTTTAATAATATTTATTAAATAAGTGTAAGAAAATATTATATGTATATCATAGTGTATACTTACGAAACTATATGTAAGTTACTTAAATATTTTCTATACTTTAAGTATATAAATTTAAAAATTAATAAAATATGATAGTAAATGGAAAAATTTAATTTTCAATTTTATTACAATAACACAATTATATTTTTTAATTTATCTATTTCTATCTGTTGAAATGAATTTTTAATTCATGTATTCAAATGTATTTTCCAGGAGCTACAAATGATGGTAAGTTTTTTTTTCCTTTCAAAGCTTTTTTATTTTGCTAAGATCATCGGTGAAATAATTAAGTTTCCAAAAAAAGACAAATTTAATATTTTTACTATCCGTATGTACTATCCGTATGAAATCAATTAAATTTTAACTAACACCTCAAGAATGACACCTTTTTTAGATGAACTTTTCCAAAATAATTTTTGTTTTAAAAATACAATCTGTTGAGACTTAATTAATTATTCATATATGAAAATATACAATGAACATATTAAAAATGTTTTTTTGACAAAATACAATAATTGTAATAAATAATTTGAAGTAAATTTTTGAGCCCTCATTTTAATTCATACCAACTTTTTTTTTAATTCATATATTTAAGAGTCGAAACAATATTGAACAATAATGAACTACATAACTTAGCAAAACAGAACTTCTTATGGGTATTTTGAAATAAATGATGTAGTTTTGGAAAAAAAATGATATGTATATTTAGTCCTATATTGAGACAGTTACATTTATTTAGATTACAATTTTAGAATAAATATATTATTCAATAAAATAACCTATTTTTCTTAATTACTATAAATACATTAGCATATCCTGTATGTTAATTATATTTATTACATGGTATATATTTATGCAAAATTTTATATTTAAGATTATTACAGCAAAAAATTAATATATTTTCATACATCTATTTTCCATAGCTGGGAAACTTCTCACAAGTAAGACATTTAAAAATATTTTTATATAATAATGGAACATAAATATAAAAACCATAAATTTGTATATAAATAATGAAATAAATTTTTCTCAACTTCTATTTAAAAAGAAGTTTTGCTTTAAATATACCTTATGTTAAGTAAACAGAAGTTTTTCAAAAGCTTTATTTTTCTTAAAGTATAGATAAATAAGTTAAGACTTTAAAATTAATTTTAAATTAATAATAATTATTAAAATATTTAAAAATTAATTATTTTAAATAAATCAAAATAATTTTTATTAATTTAAAATAATAAATTAAGTATTAATTTATTTGAAATCTTTATAATAAGATTTTAAATTAAAGATTTAAAATAAATTAATACTTTTAAAGGAATATCTCTTTGTAAAAATAAGAAATCAAATTAATATTGATAAAATTTAAATAAAGTACTGAATATAAAAAATGTATTTAATTTATCTAACTTAAGATGAATGTAATTATTATTAGTTTTCCAATATAATGTTTGTCTGCAGTGTTTTCTTTAAACTATGTGTAATTTGCTATAAATAAAAATATGCTAAAAATGTGAATTTTGTCTTGATGATATATAATTATACTGTTATTGAAATCGTTAAACTTGTAAAAAGTAACAACTTGTAACAAGTGTTGACACAAAAATTTAAACAAATAAAATTCCAAATATTAAATGTCTCCAAGAAAGACAAGAGATATCACAACAAAACGTATTTTATAGATAGCATGTTATCAATTGATTAAATTTGCAGACTTCTGTGAAGTGTGGCACTTGCCAAAATCAGTGGCCAGACTAGCCGCATTGTTTCAAATCACCACTACCCCATTCCTCGGCATTGATTCAAAAATACTTTGGATGTATTCTTGGGGTATAAGGAATTTAGTAGATCCCACACGTTACCAAAGTTGATCTGGTGTGGCAGCTAGGGATGAAATTTGGGTCAATCATTGAGCAACCATGGACCATATATTTATATTGCCCTAAGATCCAGAAAGCAGACGAAAGCAGATCCAGAAGAAAGACGGTTAAGGAAGCAATTTAATCTGGCGATTGACGAAGAACCCTTGGACAATGTGCGCCACTTGCGGTCACGCATTATAATGCAGAAAAATGGCTGTAGGCAAGCCCTGAAGGTAAGGAAGGATAATTTGATCCTACACTTGGCTTTTAAAATAACCGCTGTGTGTAGAAGTAAATGTAGAGCTGGCTCTTTTAAATTAACCAGCAATGCATACTAGAGGAGTGTGATAGAAATTTTCAATATCGGCCCATACCACAATACCCGCTGCAGAACCATTGTAGAGGTGCCTAAAGCAGCTGTTCAGCATCCTCTCTCCACGGTGTCTCCAGTCTCGAATGGGACCATCATGGTGTTGCAGACAGAAACGGGACTCGTCAATAAAGACAATTTCAATCCTTTCTACGGTCCACATCCTTCTTTTATCGCACCATTGATTGAGGAAAAGACTGTCATTTTACTTTAATAGACGAAGCAATGGACATCTTGCGGACAGACCATTCTGGTGTAAACGATATTGAATGTTACGCGCAGACACTGGAGGATGCGTTACAGACTGAATTTGCTCTGCTATGGTTCGTAATGCGGCTGACTGATCCTTCATTGCCATACTCACAATTTGCCTGTTATCACGTGAAGTGGTGCACTGAGGTGGACACGCCGCTCCGTCATATCCTCCTCCATCTAATGATTCCATATCCGCATTACAGTTGTATTGGTTTCATCCAACGCGACAATTGATTTACTTGTAACATAATCCTTAATTTCTTGTATATTTGATCATAAAGTGATCACTGTTTTCTATGAGGCATAATTTATCGTTTTTTGCAAAGAAAAACGTAATGCAAACACAATATTCGAACTTGAAATCGTCGAAATCTCCAAGCCTTAAATAGCGTTTTGAAGTGGCGCCACAGGGCATGTCTAATTGCATATCTCCCCTTCACTAATGCATGTTGTAAGTTCCATAATATTTTCTTCAAGTTTCTGCGTTTATGGTAGATATATCTTGATTTATGTTATACTGAATGGTTTTCTGAAATGAATTGAAACTACTTGGCAACTTGAATTGTTTTCAAAACTTTATGTAATTTTTTATGGATTTTTATTGTTTTATTTTAGGTACAGCAAACTTAGGTAAGTGTTAATTTAATTTTATTATAAAAATATATGTAGTATTTTGTTATTTTAGAATAAGGTATGATTTATTCCCAACGTAATAAATTCCTTTTAGAAATTTAATTTTGTTTTTCTCTTGAAAATTTAAAATTTAAAACTGAGAAAATGTAAGTCATTTGAAATTTATCGGTATTCAGAAAGTTAATATTTAATGTAATATTTTCAATAAATTTAAATTTATATATATACACAGAATAATTTAAACTGAATGAGACAAGCTTGTAAAAAATTTAAAATTTAAATGTAGTAATAATTTCGAAATTAAAATTTGGAATATTCCTAACTGTTACTTGTATTTATATATATTGACCGTTTTACGGTAAAATTTTAATAAAAATAAGTCTATGACACAAGAAACTAAGACATTAAAAATATGTATCTTTATTTAATATCCTTTGTTGCATGATATTTCAGCATGTAAAAAATTACTGAAAGAATTTATAAAGTAGAAATTTTTACATGTATTGAGTATAATTTACAAATGAAAATTGACGTCATAAAAAAACTATTTTTAAATATCAATAGAACATGTCACTTTGTAGAACTAGAAAATTGAATGCCAACTTAATTATTTCAATTGGGAGCAAATTTTAGAAATTAGAGATAAAAATTTAAATTAGTACCATTGCATTTTGCTGCCAAAAGCAATGAAGTTGCTATGTGGTATTATCATCTTGAAAGATTACTGATTACTTTCACTGATTACAATATTTTTACTGTCTAAAATATAATTTTATAGCTATCACATATAATTTTTTCATAAATTTATTGAAACAATTATTAATTTTTTCAAACGTGTTACTTTTATCATTGCAAAAACTGTCGAACAAGTGAGAATTTCTCGTGTGAAACAGAACTGCAGCAAATAATTAGTCCTAATAATTCATTTTCATTGAATTATTTCACAATACATCACTTGGATACATATTTTTACCTCTGAACAATAGTTTAGAAACAAGTAAAAACTTTAAAATCTAATTATGTATACGAATATGTAAAAAATAATTTGTAAACATATTGGAAAATTATGAACTAAAAAAATGTTTGTATGAATTTGTGTGAAATTGTTTCAAGCTTACATCTCAAGTGCTCTAATAAACTACTATTGAGTAAATTTTCAAATACATTATGTAATTAAAATAAGGTGATACTTTATAATACACTTCATTTTTCACAGCAAATAAATATCTTTTGCATATTTAATATATATTTTAATGCTAAACTAAGAAATAATTTGATAACATTTCCTTTACAGCTGAAAGTGGTGTAAATTGTAAGTATTATATTTATTTCTAGCTTACTTAACCTAAACTTATGACTATATTACACGATTAAATTAACGTGAAAAATATATTTTGCATATTTTTGAATAATTACATGAAAAAGGCTTTTAAAAACACTAATTATATATATTAAGAAAAGATTACGTGAGTATGTATACATGAGGAAAATTAATTCGATAATAAGATTATTAAGTACATTACCCCTTCAGTATCTTCCTTGCATTTAAAAAATAGTTATTTATGTACATTGTAATAATCAAAGAAGAAAAAAGAAATACTTAGAATTTAAACAGTTTTCAGCACATAGCGGCATATTTGATTGACCTATGGTTGAAACCCAATAGAATTTAATCTCAAAAATTACTTAATTTAAATTATTTAAGGAATAAAAATATGTTTACTCTTCAAGAGCTATGTTTTTTACAATTTAAATTTTACATTGACTTGACTGAGGTGAATAAATATATGTCTCTTGATATCATTGAATTTACGAAGGTAGTTTTAAAAAATGGTGTCAGAATTGCTTTTCATATTCTTTGTGGTTATTGCTTTTGCACTTTATTTTTAAGGAAAAAAAAAGTTCCTGTTTAACTAACCAAACATTACAAAACTATATTTTTGCATAGTTTAGCTGAATTGTGTTTATAAGTGTGGACAATTAATTTTTACAAAATTTCAAATTCAATATTTTTCGTTTCAGCACTTACCGATTCCGGAAGTAAGTTATCTTAAGAATTTTATTTTTTAGATTTTAAATGTTTCATATATTTTTGTAATTCTTATTACTAGTTCAAAATTCTTTTAGTCTTTGAAAGGGAAAATATTGAGAAATTGACATTATACACGAGTTGTATTTTAGTCATACATACAATATAATTTTTTGAAAATTTAATTTTAAAATTAAAAATTAATTCATTTTAAAAAGGAAAGTTAACTTTTTTATTTTTAAACAGAAAAGCATCACATGCCATGCTCTGTGAAATAATCAGAGTCACTTCCTCATTTTGCTTTGTTTTAACACTAAAAAAACCTTAATTCCCGAATAAAAAATACTATTTATAATAGTTATTTAAACTTGCAATAGTAGACTTAAACTTATTTTAGTTAGTTAAACTTATAATAGTTTTTAGGCTTGTGTAAGGGGAATTCAACCATAAAATTTATTTGAGTTTTTTTAGCAATAAATCATAAGCTAATAAAATACTTAAATTGGTTAATGGTTAAAATTCTACGAATGCCATGAATTTACTGGCTAGTGAATAAAAAATGTAAAAATAAAATTGGGTCGAAAGTTTTTTTTCTACTTGAGAAGATTTTACCATGTCACACTTCAACAAAATTGTGTCAACATAATGAATTTGCAGATTAATAACTCGCTTCGTATTTTCTTGTAAAAGTAAATATATGGTTTAGGATTACAAAATTAAAAGCACCATGTTCTGTGTTGAAAATATAATCATGATTAAGCAGAAATGTCAAGACTGTATTCTAGCCAGGCTTTTCTTGAAATACAGTATTTGTCTCCCAGGAATCAGACGACTTTTATAATGATATATTTAAACACGTTTCTCTTTGACGGATAATTGTGTTATCTACAGCATGTAAAATCCCTGTTCTGAACTTCTTAAATTAAACATACAGATAAATATGCAAATTGTACAAAAAAATAACATTTTCATATGATAAATACATGTTACACACTGCATTTCAGAAATACTTTTAAAAATTGAATCATAGGCACTATACTATAATGTAATTTAAAACAGTATAATGTGAATATGTATCATAGTTACATATGTGAATATGTATTATATTCACACACATAATACGGATTAAGTACCGGTATTTTCCAAATATCCACCTTACACACTTGAAAGCCGAAAACAGAAATATAATGCGCATATCCAGCTTCAGTGTAGTTGAGTTTTATGTATAAATAAAGCATACATACATGTATATATGCTTTATGTATACATATATCACACATTATTTATTGTAAGATCTATAACTTATAATGCATTTTAGTTTTTCAATAATTCTTTCTTAAAATTTATGTTTCTTTCTAAAAGTTTAATTGTTTTTATACCTTAATTTATATATAATTTATAAAAAAAGAATAATTTATACATAATTTATAATTTATGTACAATTTATATTACGAAATTAGACTACAATTTTGTTTCGTAGAGTAAGAACCGACAGTAAGGTTATGTTAATCAAACTTTCTATAAACAATAGAATTTCCTTTGAGGTATTTATAAGTGGCATGGCCCTGTTAAAACCCAAATATCAAATCAATTTAAAAATTGTGAAAAAATCTCATTTCATTTAAGACATTTTGTTAATTTTTGAAGCACGTTTTTGAAAATTTTGTTAACGTCAACAACAGTGTCCAGAATTTGCATTTTACATGAGAGTTCATTTTAGTTTTGTAAAATCAAGGTTAAATAAAAGAGATTTTTAAAATTATTAACAGACTTTAATATCAAAGAAAAATATTTTATATTAAGAAAATTATGTTAACTATGAATTTCTGTCTCTTTTCGTTTAAATTTAATTTTTAATAAGAACCACTTAGAAGATGATAATTATTTTTAAAATTTATATTTGAATGCAATTTTTAAACTTCATTTTATTATTGAAATGTATACAATATTTTAAAAAAATGAAATTTACGTTTATTTTTTCTGAATAAATATGTTTCTATTTAGCATTCTTGGGGCCAGTTGGTATGAAAATTACTCTTACTTTTTCTTATTTCATCTTTATATTAACTTATCTTAGCTTATTATTTTGAGATTTTACATTTTTATCAATTATTAAATTTGAGGTTAAATATAAAATGCTTGAAATGCCTTTAATAGTTAAAAATAAGAAAAAGAACTATTAAATTTTTTCTATGAGAAATAAAATGGAAATGAGTACACTGAAAATTTATATTTAAGTTGTGAAACTGAGCGATATTAAATTCACTATTATCGTTTTTGCTTATGAACTTCTAACAGCATGTGTGAGACTCACTTGAACAGCCTTTACGTCTTACATAAGCTGTGCCGATAAAGTCTCACTATTTCACCGGAAACTTTAAACTATCTGGAAAGTTCATCACATGTTTGGTTACTCTCCTTTTCAATGTCCATCAGCTGGTCTGCTTCATCAAAGGCCTGTGGTTCGAGCTTCCTCACAGAGGGACAAATCTCCCGATCTGAATTTGTAAAACCAATGTATTTCCATATGTTATTTCATAGTATATCTCCAAACGCTTGACATATTCGATGATTTGATGCAGCAGCGGATAAGCCAAATTTAAGTCTTAAAACACGAAATACTGAACGAACCATTTCACTTTGCTATTATACGAGTTACATTGATGTGAGTGGTGGATCTGCTCTTATAACGACTGATACTTTTAATCTCAATTGACCAGAGTTTCAACCATACATTAATTTGCATACTTAATCCCACTTTATTCAATGGCAACACAATAACGACAAAAGCTTTCATGTTTACCTTGTAGCACACATTTATTTCGCTAAGGATGAAATACGCATAGACAAATACTTAATCGCATTATATAATTGATAATAATATGCTTCCTAAAACATATTATAGGAAAAATAATGTATATTAAAACTGTTTATTCTTGGGAAATAGTTTCTCGTTTTTTTTTCAAATATTTATTTTATTTTTTTTGAGATATTTAAAACTTGGGTAATGTCGAAACTCATTATAGGCAATATTTTTCGTAGTAATGTAATTTAAAACATATTAAACAAGTTATTTGATATACAGCAATAAAGGTAGTATATTTAAAGTCATTTTATCAGTGATTTTAAAACAAAGAGCTAATTATATTTTACTCTTACACAGGTGGAGCAGTAGACAGTAAGTACTCTATTATTTCTATTATTTTTCTCATTAATGTGTATACAAATTTAAAATATCTAATTATAAATACTCTATTAAAAAAACATTAAATTATTATTAAAAAAAACATTAAATTATAAAATTTTTTAAATTATTTTACATAACATTTTGTTTCGAAATAACTTTTATGTTATAAAGTGACTTAAAAAAGAATGACAAATGTCATTAAAACATGTCTTTATGTAAAAGAATTAATTTATGCAAATTTATTGATTTTTCATATAGCTGGTTACAATAAATTTGCTTAAAAACACAATATATTTCAATAACATATTTACAAATATGTAACAATTATTCATTGAGAAAATTGGTTTTAAATTTCATGCCGAAAAATATAAAAAATCTTTTCATCAAACAGTTAATTAGTTAAGAAAGAAAAAGGCAATAGGATCAAATAATGTGTTTGCAATTTTAAAACTAATTCATTTCAATGAAATTTTGCACAATTAAACCATTTACTTTTAATTTGTAAAATTGTATAATATCATATATACTTATATATATTGAGAAAAAATGTTTTATTTTAGCTGTTGGTGAAAATCGTAAGATCTTGTTTTTACTTATTTACAGTTTATTTATTGGGTAAATATTAGGGAAATATTGGGAAAACACTTTTCTCTGACAGAAGGACCTTAAGTCATAATAATGATTAGTCTTATATTATAATAATAATAATTAGTCTTATATTAATAATAAGTCAAAAAATAACATTTATTGGGTATTAAGCCCAATAAATGTTATTTTTATTGTATACCTTCACATTATTCCTTGGAAGGTATTCTTTGCAGCGGAAAATGTCTTAAGATAATGCACATTGTTTGGATTATTCTGAATATTAATAACAATTTAATTTTTATTTTTATCGACAAATGTATGACGTCTTTGAATATGTCATTTCCGGTGAAAGGTTACTTTAAAATCCTTTTTTGTTTACAACAGAATTTAGAATTAAAATTTCTTCTGCTTTTAATAAGAATGTAGAAAGAATATTAATATTGCTTACAATATATATAGATGAAATGATTAAAATAGGTAGAACATATTAGGATTCATATATGATGGCATTTTCTAATTTATGATGGCATTTAAATTTAAGTACTGTAAATAAAAACTGCATACTACCCAAGGGACTGATTTAATGAATATATATAATTCAGAACTTCAGCAAATGTTCAGAAATGTATTATCCAGTTTACACCGCATCAATATTTGCTAGAATCTGCTAAAAAGATATTTGTATAAATTGTTTTTTTTGGTTAAAAAGCAATAATTATTATGTGTTAAAGCATTTTAATGCAATATTTAAGTTAGGAAATATTTAAATGCATTATTTTTCATTAAAAATCGTAAGCAGTCAAAACATTTAATTGAGTGGAAAGAAGTAATCAACTTGTTCTTAGGAAACAAATTCCATTTAAAGTGTTGTTAAATTTCTATTTAAAATTATCTGACGTTTCAATAAATTATATAATGCAGTCTAGTACTAAACAATACCTTTTATAAAATAGCCTTATTTATTTATTTTACAAACAAAATTTATATATTTTATGGCAATTGTATCAATATAAAAGGCGAAATATTGTAATAGATGTAATATTAGTATTACCAATTTATCGCATTAAAATCATTCTACAATCCAAATGACTGTAACTGTATCATATTCATATAGTTACCAATAATAGATAAAAATATTTGTCACAAAAGTAAATGCAATTGAAATTTTATTTGTTATGCCATTTATACAATAATTATTTAAAACTTGCTTTTTTATTTTATTATTTTAGTTGATAATGTCTTTGATGGTAAGTAATTTAAATGGTGTTATAGATTTATTCCTTAAAAAAAGATAGTAGCAAATGTATTTATTTCATTAAATTAATAAACAAAATTTATGTATATAAAGTTATATCATATATATAAGCTAAAATGAATATAGAGTGTAAAATCAATACATAAAAATCTATTGTTATTGAAATGAAATATGATAAAACGAAATAGGAAAAATACACTGCACATATTTGCACACTTGTGAAAAAATTAAACATCTAAAATATTTTAACTTCAATGTAAACAACATATGTGATTACCTATAAAATGAAAGAAAGTTATTTAAATCATAAATTAATAAATTCCGAAGTAGTAAAATGAGTTGTTAGTTATAAAAATATCAAAC
>JAPDSC010059657.1:0-22625 GCA_026290005.1 Latrodectus geometricus
AAAAATGAAACTTTTTTACCTATCGAAAACAGCTTGCCATTTATCTCTGATGTAATTGAATGTGAGATCTCTTCCGTATAACTTTGATCCCACTGAACGGAAGACATAACTACCATCCTGCCTGCGAATGCCTGAGTCAGATGTTAAGCTCCAGTTTAAGTATCTGTAAAGAAAGGGGAAAATAATATTCACAACTAAAATTATAAGTAATTTCTAGTGAAATTTGCATAATCAAAACGACATCATTACTACTTACTACGGAAATTAACCAATGAAATTTTCGTAAAATATCAACTTATGAAGATTCTTTTTCATTTTATCAAAAATTAACGGTAAAACTTTAAATTTAGAATGAATAAAAAAAATGGTTAAAGGAAAAATAGTTGAAATTTACAGAATGAAAATCTAATTTTAAAAATCTATTTTGTTTGTCTCTTAATGGTCATTTTTTGCACATTATGTCTACTCAGATTGGAGCCAATGGCTTAAAATGGATTTTGAACCGTTACAAATAAAGTGGGTTTCGAAACCACGCACTGTTGGACCGAAGGCCAGAATACTATTTGGCTGCCAGTTCAACCTCACTTTTAAAAGAATAATCAAGAAGGAATAACAGTTATAAATTAATTTTAAGCAAGCATTTTGAAAATTACCTTGAAAGTAGCCATGGCTCTTTAGCACAAGCCAGAGAATACATGAATTTATCTTTTTCAGATGCTATTTGCGCCGACTTATATCGTTCCCAGAGGAAGTCCCAAACGTCTTCACCTCCGTATTTAACAGCTGTACAAAATACTACACCTCTCAAATTAGGGGGGATGCTGGAAAGAAAAAAAACTCAAACATTATGATAGAAAAAATAGTATAATTCCCTTATTACACCAAACAGTTTCACAGTTATTCGAAAATAAAAATATATAAACTTAGTATATACTTATTGTGACTTAATATAGCTCTGGGACGTAACTTAAGAGGAGAAAATGTGTACACAGATTTTGGAAAAACAGCAAGTATTTACTTAGTGTTGTTTAAAGTGTTGTTTTGAACTATGAAACGAAAGATAAGTATTAAATATATATTAACCAAAAACAAATCGAATGAGATGTGTTGAACGTTTGGAAATTCACTTAAGTTTCACGATTATTAAATACTGAGCGCCTCTCATCTGTGTCCCAGTTTATTTTGTGTTTATGGTAGGCGTATTAGGACGTTTATTTTCCCTTGTAAATTATATCATGTAAATGTTATGCACACATATGTTATGACAAGCTATTCATATTTTATCTCCAAAAATAATGATAAGGTTATATATAATAATGTGCACATTATATTTAATTGTGCATTCAAGAAGAAATGTAATTTTCTATTCATAAATTAATTTATCATTTTTACATATTTCTGTAATTTGGATTCACAACTTAGAAAAAGTTATTTTTTACTATATCCCTTTCTTTATTTAATAAAGCTTAAAAATGCTTTTAGTATGCATGATAATTATTAGAATTGTTAAAAAAAATAATAGTGAGAAATTAAATGAAGAGAATGATCATTAAAAATGGTTGCTATTCATCGTATATTGTAAAATTGCCATGCAGTTAAGAAAAGTATTTCACTGTTTCTAGATAAAACTTCTCATCAAGAACCACTTAATTTCAAGGGAATTAAGGCCTATTATAATATCCTTGATATTAAGTGAATTTAATGTTTGAAAGATTAAATGTTTAATCTTTTTAACACTTCTAATTAATCTAATGCTTCTAACATTGCTGTTAACTCTAACAGTTCTAATGCCTTTCAATCATTCTAAGTGACTTAACATTTCTTAATCTTAGAAATGTCAAGCTATTACACTATTTCAAAGAATTACTTAAAAATCATTAAACAATTCCTTGAAACATTTTTTTACATTACCAGAATAATGTCATAATCATTACTATGTTCATTTGATCACCGCACTCTGTTGAGAGTATTATTGCCCTGCTAGATGAATTCTAACAGGGAAATAATACTCTCAACAGCACGGCAATAGCTGTTGAGAGTATTATTGTCTAGCAGGGCAATAAAACTCTAATTAATTTAACACATCAAATAGCAATAAAGAAAAGTAAGAGTGATGAAATTAATTAGCTTGAAACTGTAAGCATTTTCCATTAATATAACCACTATTTGCTATAAGCATTACCTCGAAATATGCTACTAAGAAATGCATAGTCGATTGGTAAATAATGTTGTAAGAGTTACTTTTACAGCAAGTTATTCTATTATCGTACTCAAATGTCACATAAACTTTTCCTAAAAAGACCTAAACTGTCTTAGGAAAATGCAGTTTCCTCCTTTCTACCCCTGATCATCTGCTTTCCTGCTTAGGACTTAAAAAAAGGAATTGTTACGAAGACTTTTCTTTGTTTCTCCATTGTGATTTCATGGATCTAATTCAACCTAGTGGTTAACTAGATAGGGTAAGAAACAAAAACAAAAGAAGCTTTACCTTATATTTTTCTTTATTGTTATTATTTTATTTATGTCAATTTATTTATTTCTTTTTCGTAATTTTACAAAATTTTTTTTTAAATCTAATTGGACTTTTTTTTTGGGTCTATAATGATTATTATTATCGGTGGTATCAGTTCAAGTGGTGCAAATATGGTAATCGGTGTATATTCACATAGACAATGATATATATTTAGCACTATTATCTTGATTTAAATGGGTTGAATTTTTGATATATTAATCACTTTAAAATATTTTATTTTTTAAAAATTTCTTTTTTTTAACAATATGTTAAAAACATAGAACGTGAGAGTCTTTGCTTTTAACAAGATTCAAGTGTTATTTCACCAAAACATGAGTTAAATAAGTATTTACAGCACATTTTGTTTACCCCGATTAAAAATTTACACATCATTGCAAGTAAATTTTGCATTAAAATGTAAAAATGTTTACAATTGCATATATAAGTTACATTTACAGCATTTTATAGAATTATGAGCAATTGAACTTGCATTGATCATTCATTTATTATAAGGTTTATAATTCTAAATTAGATGATTATAACGTAATGCTAGATCAAAATATTTTTGTCTTTTTTGGTAAATTTATAAGAACTTTTATAAAGTTACCAAAAAAAAAAAAAAAAAAAAAAGGGCTGTTGAAACTTTTTAATATTTCCAAAACATTATTTAAAACACTCTGCTGTTTTATTTATTTGTTTATTGCATTTTCACAGAAATCCAAATAATAATTTCAATCAAATTTTGATTATTTTTATTCTTGCGTTTGGTAATATATATACGTACAACAATAAATCTTTAAATTCCAGAATTTGAACGAAACTTACATTTTTTATGAAAAATATAATAACTTAACCATTGTTTCAATACGTGGAAAAAATTTGAAATTTTTCGGAATAAATTTAGATGTAACATTTTTTTTTGGAAATTAATTTTATTTTTTCTAATGGCATCGATATAAGTGGTGATTAAATTAATGGCAAACTTACAGGTTCACATTTGTTGGGTCTTGTCTCCATTGATCAAATTTATTCTGAGCTGTCTGGATACAATCTTTATATCCATAACCACACATCCAGCCCAAAACACTGGTCCTTTTGTACCTAAGAAAATATAATAAAAAGAATTTGACTAATTATAAGTAAAAACATTTTCTTCTAACATATTATAAATCTTTTTTATGACATGGAGCAAAAAAAAATTATAAATATTTATCGATTTAGATATTTGAATGATATATCTCTTTAGCTAATATTAGGTTGGGGAAAAAGAAATCCATTATTTTTACGTGAACTTTATGCAACTTCTTTTGAATTCTTTGTAAAAAGGTTTAAAACAGCTTTTATGTAGATTTTTAGGTCTTGCGCGTTACGACTGCTGACATGCGGTTAACTTCGATCATTTTTGATATTTTATAGACATTTTCGACGATGCTGTATCCACATGCGAGGTGCATCTCTAACATCAAAAATACCCGAACGGAATCGACGAAACAAAAACTGTACGTAACTGGTTGTTACAGTCATATATAGGATGATAAACACCTTTCACAATTTTAGCCACCCGGCTATCTTTTTCGCCGTTACAAGAGAAAAACTAAAATGCATCGAATTTTCTGTTTGTTGTCTTCCATTTTTAATACCCTGTACTCGTAACTGAATTAATCAAACAAAAAACCACAAGAGGATATTTTAGTGTTAAATGTCACCTTTCAGACGAGCATAAATCTGAAATTGTTTGATTGATACCTCACGAGATATCGATAACTACAGACGCCTACCGAAAAAATAATGGATTACTTTTTAACCAAACTAATATATTATTTCAACTACCTTTGTTATCTTTACCATTTATTTTAACTATTTAAACATTATTAAAATTATATACTCAAATCGGAAATGTGAAGTTATTTTGAAGTTTTCATACATTAATCAAAAAAATTTAATGGTATATTAAAAAACTCACGATGTTATGCCTAATCATAAATGGACAGGATTATATATTACTAGGTCAATCCTTATTTTTCTATAATGCAATTTCAATTGTTGTGAAAAGTGATTATTTAATGAAAGATTCAATTTAATGTTAGATATTTGTAAATCAGGCACAGAATTTTAGATTTTACTGTTTTAACTTTTTCATCGTAAATTTGATCAACTTTTACTGAAAACATCATTATGTCACATAATATAATAATTAGCAACATGTTTAATATTTACTACTTTACTTTACGTTTAATAATTTTTACTACTAATTATTAACACTATTCGTTTAATTCTACTACTGAGGATTGTAATGTTTAAAGACAAAGGAATTCTGCATTTGTTCGCTATAATTCTTAAAATGTTATTATTCAGATAATAAAAGGATTGAGATGCAAATAATATAATTATTCATAGAATATTAATTAAATTGAACTATATAAAAAAATTAAATACCTGATAATAGTTATACTATAAATATTCAATAGAGGAATTGTGTATTGTATATTGCTTTAAAAATTTTATTCCATGAAACATAATCATTTGTACGAAAAAAACATCTTATATAGTGTTAATAAAATTTTATGAAAAAATTAAAATCCAAACTACAATTGAAATAGTTTCTAATCAAAAAATTCGGCATTGAATGACATATTTTTAGAATGTTAATCCTCTATTTTAGAAATCCTATTAAAAAAAATTTTTTTTTCTTAACGTGCAAATTCCTTTATATATTAGATTGCATACCAAGTTAAGTGTTATTTCTGTATCAAACTTAAATTTTAATTCATTATATGAATTTTACTAGTTAAAAAAATAAAAAAATAAATTAAAAAATATTAAAATAACTAGAAAATTCCTTTTTGGAATAAAATATTAGTATTACAATTAATGAGATATGTGCCATGTTACAAAGTAAAACTTTCTTTCAAAAAGTTTCTAATCAGAAAATTCGGCATTGAGTGACATATTTTTAGAATTTTAATCCTTTATTTTAGAAATCCTATTTTTAAAAAAAATTTTTTTTTCCTTAACGTGCAAATTCTTTTGTATATTGGATTGCATACCAAGTTAAAAGTGTTATTTCTGACACCAAACTTAAAGTTTAATTCATTGTATGAATTTTACTAGTTAAAGAAAGGGAAAAATAAATTAAAAAATATTAAATTAATTTAGAAAATTCCTTTTTGGAATAAAATTTTAGTTCATTTATTTTACAATTAATGAAATATGTGCCATGTTATAAAGTAAAGCTTCTTTCAAAAACATATAAAATACAATGAACAAACAAAAGTAGAGCATTTTTTGTTTTTACTTTATATTTGCTTTGTTTGTTTCACAAAAGTAAAACAAACGTAAAACATTTTTTTCTGATTTTTTTAAGAAAACATTTTTTTGATTTTTGATTGTTTTTCAGAGCTAGAGCTGTATTGCAGTGACACTGAAGCTTTCAAGGTAAAATCTAGTCATATAAATTTGAATAGTTAATTTTTTTAGAGGGATGAATATTCAGAATTTTTCATTAACTTAAAAATATTGTATGTAAATATAGAATTTTTTAAACCAATAAATTTTCAATTAAGGAAACTTATATGTTAGGCAATATTTTAAAGAAGTGTTTTGGGAATTAATTTCTATTGTAAAATTTATGATAGGCGGTGGAAATGGTATATAAAAACTAAAAATTAAAACACTTATTTTTTTCAATAAATATCATTTGACAGTTAACTTCAAATGTCTAGAAAAGTTTTAAATGATTAAATTACAATTTTAAAATAAATCTCATTAACATAATAAATAAAATATCCTTTTATGAAGCAAAATATTTCCCAAAACATATAAAGTGATATGATACACATGAAATGATTGTTTTAGAATGAGTAACAAACTCGTTTAAACAAACAGATGAAATATATAATTGGTGTAATCTAACTAAATATACAAATATTTTGTAAAGGATTTTTATAAGACCTACTGCTCTAAAATATTTTCATCTGGACTCTCATTCCATCCTAGACGATCGTACATTGGTTTCAGCTGATCCATGACATATTTCTAAAAAGAAACACATAAATTTTTAAATAACATTTATTAAAAAAAATAAGTGTTTTAAATAAAGATACAATTTAGATATATCACACATTGATATTATTTTCTTGTTATTTTAAAATTTGGATTTCATTAACTAACAAAATCAGCAGCATATGATATTTTGAGAACATGTAGTGGACAGCATAACGGTCGAAGTCCATCATAAGAAATTTTAATGTCCACAGTGTAAATCTCTTTTCAGGATGATTTCTCACAAATAGTAGGTCGTATTCATGTGTTGCAAAGGAGGAAACTAGGAAAACATCCCAGCAACCTCTCCGACTGATGATCATACATATTGCATAAGAACAAAATTCATCTCTTGTTATTCATAAGCAGTAAAAATATCTTTTTGTATACATAAATTATTAATTATTTTTATGTCAAATGTCCGGAAGGTGGGATTCAATTAAATCCCGCCGTTTGTCTCAAGAATCAGAAATGATATCACGTATTGTGAATCATTCAAAGAGTGTGCTATTGTAAGTACGAGAATGGGTAAGTAATGGTAATTTAAAACAGGATCCAAGTAGTAAATCCTCAGACTTGGCTTGCTATTACCACAGCTAAAGTTTTATTTGAAGACCATCAAGATCATCACCTATTTTATGTATTCTAGCCGCCAATAGCGATCATGAAAATATATTATATTACAGTAAATGAGATGACTTTTACAGGTTCCAAAAAAAAAAAAAAAATTCAGGAAGAAAATGGAAGGAAATTCAGAAAAGCTTCAAGTACACATTTGGATTACATTCTTCTAATTATTCAAAAATTGAATTTCTTAATAATGTGCTTGCTAAATAATGAAGTAACTGTCACTTTCTTTGATAATAGGAACAGCGTTGCATTTTTCTTTCTATAAGACTTAATCAGTTCAGACGAATTTTTCTAGCACTATAATGCGCTATGAGGAAAACACGTATATAGTATGCAGTTATTGTTTTATGTAATGTTCGCAACATACGTTTAGTGTATAGTATATTATATTTCAATTATATAAAAAGAGATATGTAAAATATTCAGAGTTACTTCATTATAGCAAAACAGATTATTTGTTTCCCATTAGTAAATAGTATTAGTAATGGAGGCTTTTGACTATTTTCACAAAATAGCTCCCTAGTACTTTCATAAGTTATATGAATGTTATCTGAAATTATCGAAATTTCTTCTGCTCTTATAAGATAAAAATTTTAAGGTAAAGTAAGCAGTTCATTTATAAATTTCAAAATGGATTAAAATTAATTTGTGATTAGTTGGATCAACCTCACAATTTTAAATCGTTCAAAAATGCGAATTGAAAATACAAGAAAAGGCACACACATACAAATATTTCTTCTCCCATCTATGATTAACAGAGAATTGAGATTTATTAAGGAACCTAGTACAGAAATTATCAATATATTGCCAAATATTATACTTTGTAATGCAAAATAATTATTATCAAATAGAAGCAAAAGTTATTTATAATTCTGCGTTTCTAGCGTTATCATTTGTCAACAAAATATAAGAGAAATTAAAATAAAAATAATTATATAAATCAGTATTGTCATTCAAATGTTAATTTTATTTTAAATGTCAAGATGTGGCGATTTCAGAAAAATTCCTGTATATGATTTTATTTTAGTGAAAAGTAATAATTTAAGGAATACCTTCCATTTTCCAAAGATGGCACTTCTAGAGATCATAGAATCTATAAAGGAAAATCCGTGTAAAGCAGCTTTCCATGGTAAATAATCATCTTCTTGTTTGAGATATAATGTGGTGTTCAGAGCTAAGTGATAACTCAACTGACCCGCTCTAAAAGAAAAATGCAAATTTATATATATATACTATACACTATATTTATATAATGAATAGATAAATTATATGTTTAAATATATTGAGTATTATTAAAAATATTTTATATTTTAAATTTATTATAATATAATATAAAATTTTGTAAACTACATCTTTGGATAATAAGACACATTGTTTTTAAATAAAAGAATACATTTGATTTATACCTAATACATTTAATGTTAAGTGTTAATTGCAAAATATATTTTCTGATTTAAAAATATTTTGTTTTTAACTGAAAATATAAATAATAATGAGCCTAAATATTAAGATTTTTGTCCCTGGTACCAGGTTAACCCATTATTTATTTCGATTGAAATTTACTGTGAACATTAACTACGCAGTAAATTGCAATCGAAAAAAAAGAAATTTTCAAATAGTCCAACATAATTTTGTTCAATCAACAACATTCTTTTCTCATAAGTTTAACTTATGAGAAAAGAGAGTTTTAATTTAAGAAAAGAGAGTTTTAATACATTTTTTATAGAATCTGGAACAGATTCTATAAAAAAACATATTTTTACAGGAATAATTCATTTATTGCTAAGCATTTAATGATATGTTTCTGATGATATATAATGATTAGTATGACCCTAGATAGAAAGATTATTGCTATATCTACCAATTAAATTAGACTTATTCATACACACAGAATAGCTTTGTTAGATTCCACATTCTCAACAGTTCTTGTTTACCAAATGTCTACTTGTATTCTAATGTTGAGTTTGTTCATGAAACAATTTTTATTCATTTAGCATACGTTAATTTGAAATTTGCTTTTTTAAATGCCCAGGTGAAAGTTATGGGCCACTGTGGCTTGGTTGGTTAGGGCGTCGTTCTCGTTACCGGAAGGTAGTGAGTTCGAATCCTGGCATATCCGTAGATCCGCAGTGTTCACTAATGATGACTAGGGCACGTAAAATATGTCGTGGTCGCAATGTCCTTCATGTTCCCATTCCAAATTAATACCTCTGGGGGTTTTATGAGCCAGGCCTTAGGTCTTCTCTGGCTTCCTATCTCTAAATTAGGAAATTCAGATGGTGCTGCCATCTATGAGCCAAAGTCGTACTTCCACCCTTGTAAGGGGGGGGCGCCCTGTTTAAAAACGGAAGACCATCTTTCTGACTTCTTCACCCAGTCCCTGACGGGCAAAGTGTCATAAGTAACAACAACAAATGTACAAAATGAAAAATTAAAACAACATAAATGTCTTCTCCAGAGAAATAATTAAATTATCTCCTTATAAAACTAATTACATGATGTTAAATTATAAGTATTAATTTCATGGCGTACATAGCAATCAAAACTTTTAATCGATTGTGCTTAGATCGAGATGTATTAAACCCGATCTTAATAAAATTGAACATACATATTTCCTATATGAATTTAAAATAGACTAAATGATATTTTATAATAAATTTTTAATATCTTTTTTAGATGAAAACTAAAATAAAAATTAATTATGGAATGGATTTCTAAAATATTTTATAACAAAAATGGTAAATATTTTTCAGCTTTATTCAATTCTGTTAGAAATATTATTTTTTTGCAAGTAACATGCAAAATAACAATTAGTAATTAGGTTTATTTCATAAATTTTTAATGTTATTAAAATTAGATCAAAGAAAAATTTAAATAACTCTAAAAATATACATACTACATTAAATAGAATTTATATTTAACTGTTATCTTTACTATAAAGCGCTGCCATCAAATAACTATTTACCATTCTATAAATAAAGAAAATTATCTTTAAATGAATGTGTCTTTTTAAAGATTATTATTGAGTCTATGTTTTTCAACGTTTCTACAGGTTATAGAAACAATGTTTATAAGCATTGGAGCAAATCATTTGCAAAATATAGCAAACAGGTTTAAGAAACATTTTCAAATTTCTGTTTTTCATAGCTAATTTAAGTTTTAGAAAAAGGAAATGATAAGGTAGTAAGATCATTTGGCAGAATAATATTTTATCACTACAGTTAAACATTTTCCATGATATTATTAAATAAACGATACTCTGGAAATCTTAACATTATCATGCAAAGGCATAATATACTAAACATTGCTGTCATTAAATAACAACTTCTCAGAATCAAAAATTTCTCTGACTCTCCACGTAATGTTTTTTAATCGGAAAAAAATACAAAAATGTTTTGATAAAATATTTGATCTTATAGGAATAAATTTATGGTTAATAAATCCTTTGTTATTAAAAAATGTGATAAACATAATTATCTGTAATAATTATGTTTTATGTTTGATATTTATGTTTCATTTCCTTGGGAAAAAAAAGACGTTTATCACAGAGCACTTTGTCTCGTAGATAAAATATACTCCACAAAGTATCTCAAGAATTTTGATAGTTGATTTACCAAATAAGTAATGAACTTAAGTTACTGTTCCATTTTTATTCAGACCCTTTCGCTCTATGTCTTTTCAATAAAGGAAAATGATTCCAGAATTTAATATTCAAATGATGAAATAACCAGTCTAAACTGGGTTAGCAAGAGTTCAAATAATTACTCTTTCTTTGTCATCCGATGTCCTAAAAATGACATTTTATTTTAAGTATGCAATTTTTGATGAATTAAATTAGAGATCGATGTATATTATAAAAGTTTAATATTTTATTTTTATAAAATTATACGAAAATATGTTTTGATTTTACTTTTTTTGCATTTCATATAAAACAAAAGCAAATTTTACCAAAATTTTTTGATTATTTCTGTTTTTAAAAACAGCTTGCTCCTTATCATTATGGCAATATTGTATACATTTTTTTTAAGTAACAATTAATATAAATATTGTGTGGTCCGGAAAGTTCATGCTGATATCTTAGGACAATTAAAACGCATCTCATTTAAATATTGACATACATTTATTAAATTATATAGGTATCATTCTGCTCCACAGACTTTCTCCATCTTTTGTGTAGGTTAAGAATTCCGTCCTTCCAGAATCGCTCAGATTTCTCGTCAAAAAATTTGTCCAAATGGGTTTTGATCTCAACCAAAGAGTCGAAATTTTTCCCATTAAGGGAAATCCTTCATCCAGCATCCTCGTCATAAATAGAGCATATCTTATTTGCCGGTTGTATGGCATTTTTTTCTTTTCCCTTTCGGAAAAAGAAAAGCATTAAATAACTATGATTCACTTTATTTGACACCATATTTTAAGAAGTACAAAATTGATAAAAACTAACGAATCGTAACTGAACTTTTTTCCAAATATGGCTGAAGTTATCTCTTTTAGAATATGTATACATGTCATTCCTTTTCAATAATTGTAATATATCCAGTCAGGTCTCTCGCGCTACCTACCGAAAATCGGCACGAACTTTCCTGACAATTTAATAGTCCCACATTTAATAAAATTATAAATGTTATCAAACTAACTTTAAAAAAAAAAGAGTTTCAATTAAGTAAAACCAGTTGAATTTTAAAACTTTAAAAGCAGTTAGAAAGCAAAATTACCTTGCTAAGTCAAGAGAATCATCAATGATTTGAGCTCTGTTTACAGGATGGATTTTCTGAAAAATAATAATTTATTGTTAAAGGTATTTCAACATTTAAATTATTCTTTTATACCAAATCTTTATAAGCAACTGTAATACTGTAACATACATATACAAATTATGTAATAAAAATTGAATCTAGACTACAAAACTCAGCCAAAATTATTTTAGTAACCAAATTTGAAAATCCATAGGCAATAGGCAATATAAGTATGTGTAATACTACATTGCTTAACTGATGTTCTATTACCAATCTTGTATGAACGAATTTGCAAGGGAGAGATTTTTTATATATATAGACCCATACTGAAGATACATACATATAAAAAATATATCATTGATCAAATTTTACATTAGCTATAGAAAACTATAAGACCAGATGTAGCTGTCTAAACAGTAATAAATTAACAAGATATTTACTTTGAGCTTTTTTTACGTTTTTGGGCAGTTACAAGTATCTGTACTATATTTAGTAGTTGATGGTGATGTCTGCACATAACAAAATGTATCTATTATTCACCAGGAGAATAGTGCTCAACCGATAATACTGCTAATAAGATTAACTATCTTAGGAAAAACAGTTTAGATCTTAGTAAAAAGAACAGTTAAGGCATTAGTCTTAGTATAGTTTTAGGAAGAACAGAAATTTTAGTGTTTTATAATTTCTGGCCCGACCTTTATATCTATTATAAATGAAGCTGCTTATATTACATTGAATAAGGGAATTGTATGCTATGCATTTGAGGAAGAATCTATAGTAAATGGATTTCAATAATCGAGTTCGTCTTGTACATGGTGGAATTATTCAAGTACTTTAACATCAAATTCGCTAGTTCAATCACTTTTAAAATAAATCATATTAATAGATTAATATGTTTTATTAACATATTAAGGGATTAATATGTTTTATTTTTTGAAAGTGATCAATAAATAAAATAATTAAATAAATATAAAAATAGTTTCTCTGAGATAACTTAATAAAAATAATATCTTACAAAAAAGCTTAATAAAAAATAATAGTTACATAATTATTCTTTAAATTTTTATGTTATTTAATTTTGTTAAAAGTTTTATCACATGGAAATAATTTTAATTAATGAAATTGTCTAATCCAGATAAAATAGTTAAATAATTATAACTCGTAAGATTATTTTAAATCGATGTATATTACCCATCATATTATTTATATGGCAAATTAGATTTTTTTACAGACATTTCTTTCATATTCGATAATTTTTCTAACATGACTGCATTAGATTGTTTGCAGAAGGTGATTACAGAGGAACACTTTAATTCAGAAATGCCATTAAAACTTACTACTCAAAATACAACATTCAGAAACAAGTTTCTAACGAAATAATGCTCAGTTCTCTTTGATAAGAGAATCATTAAATCACTCAAGATAATTTTATTACCTTGATTGATTTAATAGATAAAACACTGAATAATTAATATTGTACACAACTCACAAGCGAAAATGCAAAGCATTTCATGCTTTTAGTCATATTTGTCTCGCAAACATTTTAATCCTAATACAATGAAAATATAATCAATATTTTTTTGGGCCGCGGCGGCCCGGTTGGTTAGGGCGTCGTTCTTGTTACCAGAAGGTGGTGAATTCGAATCCTGGCTTAGCCGAAGATCTGTCATGTTCACTAATGGCGACTGGGGCACGTAAAATATGTCGGATCGTAATGTCCTCCATGTTCCCATTCCAAATAAATACCTCTGGGAGTGGTTGGAGCCAGGCTATGGATCTTCTCTGGTTTCAATCTCTAAATTGGAAGATTCAGATGGTGCTGCCATCTATAAGCCAAAAGTCGTACTTTCATCTTCGTATGAGGGTGTTCTATTCACAAAAAACGGAAGACGCTCTCTGACTTATTCGCCTAGTCTTGACGGGCGAGCTTGGCATTGCCAAGTGTCATTAAAAACAACAACAACATTTTCCAGAACCATTGACTATTTAATTAAAACTGAGATTATTTTTCTGCAAATTTTAAAGAAATTGTTTATTTCAGGATAAAATCAGACACAAATATAAGTTTTAAGATATTTTCCAGTTTTTCTTTTTTTAATTACATTGTCTATATCTATTTCATATGTGTTCGTATGTTTTGTTTCTCTACCTTAAAAGTAATTTGAAACATTAAAAATGAAAGTTTTTAATACAAAATGTATTGAAATCGGCTATTACTCGGAAACTTGTTATTTATAGCTTTGTAATAGTCAAAATAAATAATAATTGCTTAAGAAATTTTTATGGAAAAATTAAGCTTAGATTATATTTTCATTTCTTCAAATGAATTCAAATTGCTTGTTCATTTGTACATTTTTTAATTTTCCACAATAGAGAAATCGTTTTATAAAAACAAGTGTATGAAATATTCATTAAGTATTTTATTCGAGAATTTTTTCATTATTTTAAAACATAAGAACAATTATTCAATAATAGTTTTGAAATAAAAAAAACACGCATTTCTTCATTTTATTCATGAAATTAATTTATAATATGGTACATTTTAACGAAACATTTTACGTAACATGGAAATATCTTTCAGAGCGTACTTACCTTGTGATCGCTTTGAAATTGTTGTATGAGAAGTTGCCAGTTCATTACATCATAATTCACTTTATAATAGCCCACTTCTTGAATATTTGCAACCACCCAGTCGCTAGATCCGGGTAATCCTTGAATACTTCCTGAGAACACATTTCATAAATCATACATTATTAAATCTCGCTATAGTAAAAAATAAAATGTCGATATTTCATTTAATATGATTAATGTATTTAATGCAAATTCTATTCAAGAAAATTTCTCAAGGACGGAAATGTAATGAATCAGTTGAAACATATTTCTAATTAAAATTATAAACTAATCTTAAATTGTAAATATTGTATTAACATACTTAATATTTAAGTTCTTTAATATCCAGTATTTAATTACTTTACGAATTATATTGATGAAAGATCTCAAGAAATACTTAAATATTGCATATTAGTTGTTTTGAAATATGATTATCTCTTTCTTTTTCTAATTCAATTAAAGTTATTTTATAATAGCATAACGCATAAAAAATTTGAGTAAATTTAGATAAAGCTAAGTGTCGACTTTCACGATATCTCAAACAAAAATAAATTTCAGTAATTTGTTGCATTCACTTATAATTCGTTTTTTATAACTATTTATGTCACCATTGAATATTTTTTTTTATAAATTATATGTAATTTTAAATAAATCATCAATAAAACTTAATTAGTTTTCTTAAGTATTTTTCCTATTTTGTACAATAACTTCTTTAAATATCTAATGAGAAAAGAAAGAAAAAAGTCAGCATCCCTCAATCTCAAAAAATTTCTTTTGTTTCTTGCTATATAAGGCCTCTATTATTAAAATAGGAAATTAAAATATTTAAGGTAAGTTTATACAAAACATATACAAAATATCCATTTTACCAAATATTTATACAAATGCTTTGCAATTTTAAATATTCCTTAACACATAGAAATATTTACCATTCGTTTTATGCAGCCAGAGTTTTGTATTGGGTTCCCAATCTGGATTTCGACCATCAGTGTATGTGAATGGAATTTCCCAACGACTACTACAAAATAAAAAAAACAAGTAAATAAAACACATGAGATTGACATAATATAAATTGAAATTTAATGTTTCAAATCCAATAAGCCTTAAAATAATTATTAAATTTTTAATGGTTCAGTTTAATAATTTTTACTGAATTATTTTAGTTATGTAGTAAAGATCCCAGACTACAAAGATAAAAAAAAGATAAAAAATAAAATTAAAAATATCCATGTGTATAAAACTCGGGATTAAAAAAGTAAATAATACGAGCGAATGATAAATTATTCTAAAATCTCATACAATTTGTGACAGGTGCATTATTTATCGTATAAAATCATTTATTATATAAATATTGGTTCTAACAAGTAAGGAGCGATCTCATCTTAAAAACAGAAATGAAGATAAATTACTGAGAAAATATCAGTTATTTCTTTAAAAGAGATACACATAAGGCCTAAAATAATTCTGTGAATATTTAATGTATTCCAATATCAATTTTCGTGTAAAATGTTTTTTTCCTTAAAAAAAAAAAAAAAAAAAATTTAAAATTGATAGAAATTAGAAATACTTTGAAAATAAGAATTGAATGAGAATTTAGAAAAATTTATTTATTATATGACATACACAATGAATATTTGTAAGTAATTCCAATATTCATTAACTTAATGACCCTGGATTGACAATCCTTCAGTCATAAGAAAACTACGTTATAAATAATATCTTCATATAAAATTAGGTTCATAAATTTTCAGAAATAGATTTCTTACTAAGGAAATGTGGATTGTTCTCATTAAAATCTTTTATAAAAAATTTAACTGCAAATGAGAATTGTGAGCTTTTAATCATTTGAAAACTTTAAAAGTCGATTTCAACATGATAGCAGTTAAAGTTGATTAAGAGTACTTACCACAATCGTTAACTACTCGTACTAGTTAGTGTGTTTAGTTAAAAGATAATTAATGGATCATTTGTATTAACTAAACTCAGAGACACAAATCCTTGTAAAAAAAATGGTTGCTTTAAAAATGCTGTTTTTTGTAATTTATTTTTAGAAAACAATTGTTTTTAAAATTCTTATCTCAAAATAATGAATTTTGTGTGTTCTAATTTTTATTTAGAAACACAATTTACGATAAATTTTTGTTTTCGATAGTATAAATGCCCTAAAATTGCATAGTTAATAATTAAACTCATAAATACACTATTTTTAATTATTTATTTTACGGTAAATAGAATTACTAACGAATCCTAATACCTAATATATTAATTATTAATAATGTTATTGAATGAGTCTATAATATTTATGTCATTGCTTATAAATTGTATCATTTCTGTCATTGCAATCAAGTATTGAATTTGCCTTTATTGAAGATATGACAGACATAACCTTTTTCATTTATATAAAGTATTAATCGCAAAAAATTTTGTTTTTGAAAAATATTGTTGGTGAGAAGTAACAACAGTTATTTTTAAATTAATATTACTGTAACAGATACAAAAATACTCTTCTAACTGCCAAGAGATGGCGCTAGTGCTCTGTGCAGAGAACTTAAAAAAAGTAAACAATGACGCATTAGAGAATTTAGAGTGGAACTAATAAGATTATAGAAAGCAGAAATACTTGTCCGATCCACTTCCTTCCAGCAAGAAGCGGTGTTGCTGAACTGCAGCAGTTCCTGTGGAGTAATCTCGAATAACGTTGACCACTGGATATCCTGTTTGAAGTGTCCAAGAATCCATTACAGTCTTCACGTCTATGCGATTTTCTTCATTCTGCGCCTATAACAGAATAATGTATTTTGTTGGGAATAATTTTTTGATAACTAAATTGATATTCTAGATTTTTGACAACACTAAAAGGTTAAAAAAAAATACGATCAAATGATAGAAAATAAAGAAAACATAGCACGTAAATTGCAAGTGAGTTATTTCTAACAATTTGAAAATAAAAGCAACTCTGTAAGACCTTAAGAACAATTTTAATCGATAAACCTAAAAATAAAAAACAGTGATGACAAATTTTTGTTAAAAAAATGTAAAAATAATGCAAATTTAGGAAACTCAAACTTTCAAAATCTAAACACAATATTTTATAATTTTGAAATCAGTAAAATAACAGAGACATCTATAAGTCAGTACTTTTTCCTTTATATATTATTCAAACGTAAAAGAGCATCACACACACACACATATATATATAATAAATTATTCAAATTACAAAAGAATTCTATAATTGTAAAAAGGAAAATATTTTCATTTCTATTTGTTCAAGATTTATCAATGCGATCTTTTGTAGTTAAAAGAAAATGTGATTCATTTTTGATTTGTAATTTATAATTCACATATATAAATTTATAAAAAAAAATCACATAACCTCTCTATCTATATACATGAATTATCTCTCATGCATAAGATGATAATTTATACATGACAGTATAGATTATGTATACATGACAGTATAGATAATCTATACATGGCCAGTATAAGATGATTATCTCTCATGAATCAAGATGGTATCTATTTAATTATTATATGAATTGAATATAACTTATAATTTTTTGAATCTTAATTTTCTTTATGGTCATAAGTATTTTATAACAGATGAAACTTCCAATAATGAAAAAAAATATTTTATAAAATTTTCATTATTAAAGATAGAACGATACGTTTTCCTGGAGGGAAAAAATCACATTTTCAAGTCGCATTTTAAACTTTGTTTAACTATACTGCACTAATTTTATTTTAACGTTGTAGATTAAATTTCCTTATTAAATAAACTACAATTGAACTAATTCATATTTTCAAGGAGAAAAGCATTTAGTTTAACACGCTTTTCTGACTAATATAAACAACTCAATAAAGGCAATTTAGAATTATCAGATTATCTAGCATGAAAGTTTATAGTGGTTAAAATGTAATTCAAGTGTCTAGTCTTGCTAAATTAGCATTTGTGAAAATAAAATGCTACTATGCGATGGTAAATAAACCAACCTCATTAACTCTAGACAGGTGATAGCTATAATCACATAAATTGTGTTTATGTATGTAGAAAAAATCATTGTTAAATATTAAGACATTTGATAATTATACCTAGTAAGGTATTTAGCGCATAAATTTTGAATTATGTGCTAAATACACGTATAAATATAAAAGCGCAAAATAGGTAAAAGGGTTTGCCCTTTTCACTATCATTAATTAAAAATTGCAAAGAGAATCAGAGAAAAATTATATCACAAATAAAACATATATCTGTTTGAAAGATTTGAATTTAAGAAATCATAAACTAATCTTTCTATGTACATATGTTATTGACTTTACCAATAAAATACAAATTTTCTGCAAAGGAGCAAAATCATAGAAGATTATCATAACTCAATATAACTCTCAGTATATCTCCCAAACTACTGTTCAGCGAGTGTAGCTGAATCTTGGTCTCTGAATCAGCCGCTTGATGCTGACTGTTGTTAATCGGCGACGAAGGCTGGAATTTGCAATCGAGTACCGCAACTGGAGGTTCACTGAGTTCCGACAGGTGGCGTTTTATGCTTCGTCGAACAGATGGACATTGGTGTATACGACGTGAAACCTCTGACAGCAAATCTACAACCATTGCCTGAACGGTACAGGCTGAAGGTGGAAGAATTATAGTATGGGGAATATTTTTCTGGCATTCTCTGGGTTCACTTATCATTGTGGAAGGCAAGATGGATCAATGCAAATACTCATCCGTCTTTACGGACCCTGTCGATCATGTTTGTATGCAAATCATCCAAAATTGTGTACTATAGACATCAATTCCAAGCGTTGTACCCATTTGGGAGAGACTCCAGTGAAAATATCTTTTTTTATTTATAATAACTCTTTACTGTATCACAATTTTTAACATCTACGTGATCATCTCTGTCTAATCTTATCTAAATATCTAATCTAATTACGCGATCAAAGACCTTTGGTTCACCAAACAAGGAAATTTGAACAAAATGCTAGAAAATAAATCAGCATACAATCTCATATGTCTTCTTTGTAAAAAAAAATAAAATAAAATAAATAAACAAATAAACAAATAAAAAAAAAAATAGTGAATTTTTATGACTTTTACAAAGGTATTTGATGAAAAATCTTGAATGAATCTTAAGTGTTTAGACTAATATAGCTACATTATATAGCTAATGTAACTTGTACAAGCTTACTCATGCACAAGCTATCTTAGCATATCATACTGAAAAATGAAACGAATGTGAATCGTATAGCCATTTTTTAGATCATTGTTGGTAAATATTACATGAACGAATGATATTTGATTTGGTACATAACATACTATTTATGTGATGATCACAAATATATTGATGAATCAATCTTTCAATAACTCTTATCTGTATTTAATAAGAGCATAGTAAGGGGAAAAACACATTTGAAACAAAGTCAGAATGTAATTGTCGATAATTTTAAGAAACTTTTTTGCCAATTTCAGCTATGAAAATGCATACTTCAAACACAACACGGTTTTTCCATACATGGCATCAAATCTAAAGCAATGATAGGAAAAAACGTATTATGAAAATATTATTGAGTAAATTGATTGCTTAGAGTTAACACAAAAAAATTGTTTTTGTGAATTGATTCTCCAATTAACATTTATTTTACAGGTAGAATATAAAATTAACATCATTAATAAATATATGAACACATGAATCACAATATTTTCGAAATCACAATAGGTCAAGAGATTATAACGTAATAAGTACATCACAAAACATACGCATGAACTTTAAAATGCATTTCAAATTTGTATTTGACTAACAGCAAAATAAGGGTATTCCAAAATAAAAATTTCGGTATTTAAATTATTTCATGTCTATCAGAAATAAAAATTATGAGGAAAGATAATTAATTAGATTTCTGATTATAGAAAAATATAATTAACTTAGCCGGTGACAGCATTGACAAGTTAATTCAGAAGTCATGAAAATTAAAAAGTTGCTGACATTTAAAATGTCATTAAAGCAAAATATTAAAATATATTATACATATAACAATGAAATTTATACAAAATGTAATAAAAATTTCGGTATTTAAATTATTTTATGTCTATCATAAATAAAAATTATGAGGAAAGATAATTAATTAGATTTCTGATTATAGAAAAATATAATTAACTTAGCTGGTGACAGCATTGACAAGTTAATTCAGAAGTCATGAAAATTAAAAAGTTGCTGACATTTAAAATGTCATTAAAGCAAAATATTAAAATATATTATAAATATAACAATGAAATTTATACAAAATGTAATAAAAATTTTATAGCATAAAGTTATTGTTATAAAATATATAAGCAGTCAATGTAATATTTAATTTGCTTTATGGCGAATGTGAAGGCTCTATTTTTCAGAAGGAAGTAAAGGAAAAATATATTTTCTTAGTAAATGTTACACAGAGAATGCAAAAAATAACCACATTTAAATGTTTTTTGAAAGCAGAAAAATTGCATTACTTAAAATTATTTTCCCTTTTTAATCGTGCCTATTCCTTTCATATGGAAATAAGCTAGCGTCCCTTAAGGTTTCTTTTAATAAAAGTAGCACATTTGAAATTGTTTCTAATTTCAATTACCTAATTGTTTCTTAAATCCCGGAAAAATCTAAACTGTAATTGAATTTTGAAAGAAAATGTAAAAAAAAAAATTACTATTCTTCTTTTTCTACTGAAAGAAAACTCTTTGTTTCGAAAACATTTCATTTTTTTTATCACAGATAGGAATTCCCTAAGGTGCTAAATTTATTCTATTCATTTAGGAATGTTTTAAAAGATATCGAAATGCGGACTCAGACAAGTTATGCAGAAGGGATTCAGTTAAAGTTTTTTATGTTAAGAAAACACGCTTAAAATGTGCTTTTATTAAAATTAAATGGAAAATTTCTGAATCATCATTCATAAAAAAAGTAATTTAATTTCTACTGCAAATTTGTTTGTGCGATTAATTATCAAATGAATATTTTAAAGCACTGATAGCTTTTTTTTACATATATATAAAGAATATTATGTAATTTTTGTTAAAATTATAAACAGATATCACTTTATTAGCATCAGTGTTCAATATGCGAGATGTTACGTGGTGATATCAATTTAAGTATACAATGGCTCTGTGAAATGGTACCAATTTTTGCTCTTTACACAGATACACAAACACAGTTTAAATACGTTTTACCGACTTTTGCTTTTAACACGTATTCGTATGCAGATACACACACACACAGTATAAATACATAGATAAACAGGAGGGAAATAAACTCATAAGTGATTTACATATTTAAAAAGTGATATCAATTTGTGTATTGAATGGTTTTCGCATCTAGACGTTGTCTATTTTTTGATAAAAAAAAAAAAATGAAATTCGAGTCAGAAAAGTCAGTTGCATAAAAAATCAAATCATAATGTGAGCGATTTTACACATGTAAAATTTTGTTTAAAGATTTGTAATATATTTTGGGTATGCATGTCTTTGGATAAGGGAGATAATTGGTATTAGCTACATTTATATAGAGTATCTTTACACATGCAGTTGGTAGTTATTGTACAAGTTGTATATAAAAATAATATATATATATATATATATATATTTGTGTGTGTGTGTCTTTGTCAGCATTGTATAATTCAGTAATAATTATTGACTTCTTTAAAAATAATTGAATGAACTCAAATTCGGTATTCTTATTATAATTTTTAAGCTGATTTTCATATTTATCATTATATAATCCTATGTAATAGATCAATCCTTCCTTTCACCTTTGATAGTGATAAGGGTTGCTGTAAACAATTTATCGTATGAATGATAAATTTATTAGAGAATGTGAAATTAATACTATTACTACTAGCCAACGCCCACCCTTGGCTGTTTAACCATGAGAAAGTGCGCTGACCAGTAAAGACGAGCACTCTTAAGTTCTTCAGTATGACCCAATATGGAGTGGTCAAGAGCTGGACAGGACTCCAGATGTTCGCCATTCAATCTTTTCATGTCCACAGAGGGTGTATTCTGGTGAAGCAACGACTTTTATTCTGTGTAAGTGAGATGGAAGGTAGTCGTGTCCTGTTTTTAG
>JAPDSC010059664.1:12397-25887 GCA_026290005.1 Latrodectus geometricus
TATATATATATATTTATATATATATTTATATATATATATATATATATGAGACAAAACATTATGATCACCTGTCAATAACGAGTTGGTCCCCCTTTGGAGCACAACACAGCTTCAACTCGCCTTGGCCTGGATGGCACAAGTCCTTGGTAGATGGCCAGAGATAGATGTTTAAGCAACTGTCACACAAATCCGAGATATTGCGAATTGGTGATCTTTGAACTCTGAGCTGCCGTCCCTTGACATCCCAAATGTTTTCTATCGGATTGAGATCCGGTGAGTCAGGTGGCCAGGACATTAACTGGAATTCAGCATCATGTTCCTGTTACCGCTCCAACACAATTTTAGCTTTGTGACACAGGGCATTGTCCTGTTGAGACATTCCATTTCCAGCCGTAAAAACAGAGGCCATGTAAAGGCGCAACTGGTCCGCAATGAAGTCTTGATAAATATGAGTAGTTAATACAAAATTGCTATCAAATAATCGAGTGTCACCAGTATTTGTTCGCATCAGTTTTTAACTGGTTTCCTTATCTCAAACATATTGATTTTGAATTCACATGGAAATACATTAATTACTCAAGCTATACAAAAAATATTTACGTTATGTTTAAGAAAATGCCACTGTTATGGAGATGTCGTTCACAATTCATGTGGTAAGGTTTATACCAAAACACAAAGTTGGATTATATGTTTCACGTCTTACGCAGAAAATTGAAATCTATATACATGTAAATTTCAATGTTACATTTATCTATAAAATGATTAAAAACGCAAAGATATTCTCGTTTAACCGAAGCACAGTAATTTGTGATTTCTTTCATTAAGGAATTTTTGTCATTCAGTTAATAAAATAACATGCAAAAACATTTTAAATGTATTTATTTCTAAACTTTTCCACATTAAATGTAAATATTAATGACAAAGATGATGGGATTATTGTTCATATTTATTACTTAATATTATTAAAGTTTCTATGGTGACTGTATAAAACAGTATTTGGGACATTAATAGATATTTTTCGGCAGTATTTGAAAACGTACAATTATAATAGATATTTTAAACACTTTGAATTTGAACTTAAGGTGATTAAAAAATAAAACTATATCTGCTTAGTGACATATTTTGCTAAAAATGACTTATAAATTTGAAAATAACAGTATATGTGCAAAAAAAAAAAATATTTAGTATCAATTTTACAAAGATTTCTAACAAAAATTCGATATATACTGTAATTTTTTCCTGCTTGGGTAGACTAGACATCGGTTAATGCAAATAAATTTAATTTGCATATTTGATAAAACTCTTTCAGATTTTTATTTGTTAAATAGGATATTTTTGTTTGTCTGTAAAAGACATATAAAACTTCTAGAGAAACAATATTTATCTTCAGAAACTAGTATTGGAAATAAATGTAGTTTAAATGTTTTTACCATATCAAGTTAGATATTTAAATTAATATTATATTTATTACATTTAAATTATTCGCTTGAGGCCATGGTGGCCTGGTTGCTTAGAGAGTCGTTCTCGTTTCCGAAAGGTAGTGAGTTCGAATCCCAGCTTATTCAAAGATCTGTCTTGTATACTGAGGGTGACTGGGGCACGTAAAATATGTTGTAATAGCAATATTCTCTGTCTCCATCCCAAATTAATACCTTTGGGGTTGTTAGGAGCCAGGCTTTGGTCTTCTCTGGCTCCCTATCTCTAAATTGGAAGACCCAGATGGTGCTGCCATCGTCATGAGGAACGGGCTATGTTCACGAATGGAAGACACTATTTCTGACTTCAATCACCCAGTTCCTGATGGGCGGAGTTAGCTTCACCAAGTGTCATAAATAACAGCAAATTATTCGTAATTTTCTTATCAATAACCTTATAAAATATAGCCTTCATAATATTATATATAGTTTCTAAAATTTAAATAACTAAATAGATTTCATTAAATGAATATTTGTCATAAGCACATGAATTAATGAACTTATGACTATGGAGAATTTCAAAAACAATACAAATATTAGGGATAACTTAAATGTTTTTTCCATATTAAGTTAAACATTTAAATTGAAGTTATAATCATATTACAAACTAAATTATTCGTAATTTGTTATCTATTACCACATATAATACACAACTCATAATATTGTATATAATTGCTTATCAAGTATGATTTAAATAACTTTGACATGCCAGGATGGACCCTTGCCTTCCACAGTATCGAATTCCAGGATCTCCCATCCGTGGCCCGAGACCTCCAGTTCGCTATTTTTAAAGTTTTCAAGTTCTTTTCCATGCTATACTTTTCGAATTTTTCAATAAGGAATTGTAGTCCCCTACTACGGTATAGTGTACACACATTCCAAGTTCCAAAGCGCAGAGTCCTTAGACCTTTTCCGAATCGTTTTCCGGTAGAAGGACTCCGGGTAATTCTCTCTTTGGATTTCTTAAGGTTTGGTTTTTCCCGGGATGGGGTTGTCAGCCTTACGCCCAACCCCCAACCTGGAGGACCAGTCCCCTGATATAATCCCCAGGGGTATGGTACCCGGCTATACCCCCAAGCACTGGGTACCCATTTTAGTCGCCTCTTACGACATGCATGAGCTACATTGGGACTATTGTTTCAAACCCGGTCACCACACGGGTTATTTAAATAACTAAATAGGCTTTATTAAATGAATACTTGTTATAAGCAATTGAATTAATGCACTTATGACAATGGAGAATTCCAAAGACATTACAAATATTTTAGACTTCTCTTTAGAGCATAAATCATTCAAACCGTATGTTTAAGAAAATAGTTTTATCCTTCGAATAAATTAGCCTTTTATTGATAAGTTATAATGTGACTATGTTTGTGAAATATATTTATCTTTCCTCACAATGCACTCATTTAAGTTTTCGTGATACATTTTGCGTGATTTGTTGTGCCTCTGTGTTTTCTAAACTCACCACTTCTCTTCCGCAAAATCACAAAACTTGGCTTTCACATCTGTGCTTACAATTCTTTCATACGAGCCACGTTACGCTACGAAGCTTAATCACTTATGTGTTTGTCGTTGTCTTGATAGATCCTTAAACTTTTGAAATCTTCTGCAGATGGAACTTTTCTCGTGTGGCCAAATGAACGATATAGGTATCACTAAAGAGAAGAATCTAATTTGATTGTACATTTTGAATGCTTGAAGAGAAAACTAATGGAACTATCGACGAATTCGAATTAGAAAACTAATGGAACTATCGACGTTCGATGTGGAACCATTAACCGTATGGAGTTCGTCAGAACTGATGGAGACACCTCTGAAGTCAATTTTAATAACAAACTTTTTCACTTGTCTTTAATCAAAGACTTCTTTCCATCTTTCTGAAATTTACACTTTACTTTTCTTAAAAAATTACCAATTTTTAATCTTTTTAAAATCTTTATGGAAAACAATTCCTATAACATTAATGTGAACTACGTGTCAAATCAAGTATACCATAGCATTTTTTATTCGACATAAAGAACTTTGTTGAATTGGGAGAAAACAAAATCTTTAAACGCAACCTTAATTTTAGAGAGCGATTTTTTTCACTTATTAATTGCAATGTAAAGTTAAAACGAATAAAGTGAGATTTTGTTTATGAATTCTTTTCCAAAACATGTATCAGTTATCACAAAATATGTCTAAAATTTAATTAAACTAACTCTAGAATATAGCACATATAATCAGAAATAAAATTATACAAATCATCTGACAATAATTGGGCTTAAGATATTAGGGCACATATAAAATAAGTTTGTGCTTAGATTCTGTACTTTCTTATGTATTTGACAACAAAAATTGCTCAAAAGCATCCATTGAAACAGCTTTATATCCTTGAAAAGCTATCCCTCCTTGGCTGAATTTTTCAGATTCAAAATCAATAATTTGAAATTGTTACGAAAATCTTTGACTCGCAGAATGATTCTTAATGGCCATATTGTATTGACTAATTTCTTCATCTCTCAAAAACTCTCCATCTGTTTAGGACAAATGATGCTTCAAATAAGTTGTAACAAATTAGTTATTCAAAAATTTATACTCAAGAATTACAGCTTCATAGTCTTGCTTTTAACCAATATTTTATCCTTCTCAAAGATGATCTATTCCGATTGCAGGGCCATTAGCTCACATATTAGGAGTTTATTCAGCACTTTCCAATTCACGATATAATTTAAATTTTATAAGGATTGCCTTATTCTTTAATGAATTACCATTGTTCATTAATATTTCCTCAACATTTAAAGTAGTAAGTTTCAAAGTAAAGCAGTTTTGAAACACATCTTTGAAAACGAGACAAGAGAAAAATGTAGATTGAGTTTGGAACTAGTATTTCCAAGTCTATCAACACTGAGAATGGTTCTTAAATCGAGAGAAATAATGAAAAATTTGAATTTAAGAAGTCTTTTGGCTTTAACCCCTTAAATTGTTTGCCTGTACAGTGTAAGTGCTACCTAAAATTGGCATTAACTTGTTTGCCCGCACGGCGTACGGGCATCGATATTTTCTCCTTTCCATTTCTGGTTTGCTAGTATTATTTTAAAGAGACTATTTAGTATTAATATTTTTCAACAGGTGGCGTGGTTCGTTCATGGAACTTAAATGCTTTTCATCCGGGTATTTCTTTGTAGCAGGAATTTTTCTTTGAAATTTTTGTTCTACTATATTCAACGCTTATGAATTTAAGACCTTGTCTTTTCTAATGGAAATTATGGATGGAATAAACGACGAATATACTTTCTTGTTAGATGATGAACTATATTTTGATACAGATATTTCTTCTAATTATTTTCATTATTCCTCAGACGACTCGTGCAGAGAGCTTAGCTCTGATGAAGATTTGAGGTTTAAGAATTTTTACCGAAGTGGATATGAAAAATAACCACCTGTTCAATACTCTGGATTTAAATTTACTGATATTTCTTCTGTGCACATATAATTTGATGACACTTCTGATGTTCTACAATTTTATGAAACACACATTGATTCTTCTCTCATGAGTAAAATTGTGGAAAAAACAAATAAATAAGCTTGAGAAAAGCAAACATTTAGGGGTTTTTGTGTTCCAAAATTATAAAATAAAAAAATGTTGTAAAAGCATAAAAAGTGAAAAAAAAACATAAATTTCATATTATTCTTATTCTATTAAGTATGGTACTTAATTATATGCAAAAAAAAAATTTTTTTTTTAAACATTTCTGGTAAAAAAAATTTATTGCTTAAGGAGTTAATAAAGCAAGTAGAACTGTTACAACTGTATAGTTTAATAGTACAGATATGCATGCAATACTTTCTTGAATAAGAAACTTCAAATTATATTATTTCATTGAACAACTGAAGGAAGTATTGAAACTACAATTTACATTGTCATTTTAAATTTTTTATGGATTGTAAAAGTGAAATCAAATTTTGTGTCACTAAATATACATTTAGTGACAAATGTGTTTATGTAAAATAAAAAAAGAACATTTAATGTTTAAAATGTTTCTATAAATTGGTCTTTTACCTTTTTATTGTATTGATTAATTTTTATCAAAAAGGAAATAAATTGATAATTTATTTCCCTTATTTAATTTGCATGTGTGTGATGGATCATTATGTAAAATAACAAGAATACCATTTATATTATTTTTATAATAATTAAAAATCATTTAATTATGAATTTATAATAAGGTTTAAAATGAAAAACAGTTATTGGTTGCCTGATTTAAATGTTTAAAATGTTACTCTGTATAGGATAATCAATACAACAATAGATTACAAATACTGAAATTAATTTTAAGATTAAGAACTCATTTCAGAAATATGCTTATGGCCTTCTAGAAATTTTAAAATTTTGTTATGAATTATATAAAGAATTTATAAAAATATTTTGTCGCAGAAACTATTGTAATTAATTTTAAAATGATAATTTTTTTATAAATAATAATAATAGAATCATTTCAAAAATTCCATTTCAGCCTAAAGAAACCTAACATTGATCAGATAAGATATATCTTGCTTTACTTTCATATAATTCATTATTTAAAAACGTTTAATGATGTGGCTGCATATTTTTCATTTATATATATTAATAAAACATTTAAATATTTTAGATATTTTCAGTTATATATTACAAAGAATTTATGTAAAATTGTAACTAAGCAAATGTTTAATAGGCGGTGCATATTATTAAAGCAATGAAAAAATATAAACTATATACAAAAAATATTTTTTAAGGTTTACGTTTTTTCTAGGAAATAGCTTTAGCACAGTATACAACAACTTATCTGTTTCCAAATTATACTATAAATGAAACATTTTTTCTTTCCTCTGAACTTAAAAAGTTATTTTTCATTTTGCTAGTAAAAACATAACTAATTTCATGATCATTTTCATACAAGAGTCCTAAAATTATTTTCAAATTTATTTTTGATTATTTTCTGAACATTCTGATATATTTTCTGAAATGTTGGGAATATACACTAATTTTTTCCAAGCATTGGCAATATACACCAATTTTCAAAATTAAAAGAGTTTATGTTGTAAATCTTCAGAAATACCGATACATTTTAGCGGAATTAACTATATGCAAAATTGATACAAGATCGTAATAAAAATTATAAATATCGTAAATAAAATAATTCTCTATGTTCAAAATTATGAGATCGTACAGGTGTGTATCAAAATAATGGAAACACCTTAGTTTTATAAAGAATCCTTAATTAGTATTGTTCAGAAAACCACCTTTGTTGTATAATACAACTTAGATTCGTCTAGGAATGAATTCATACCAGTGCTGAAGGGAAATATTGTACTATTTTACATATAGATACTCCATTACATCTGAGATAGATGCTGATGGTGGTATCTATTATGCGTTGAGCACTCTAAAATAGATCTTAATAATTCAATTTTTATTGAGTATCGACTGACTATACTGGTCCTGTTTAATTTTATCTTCGTGTTCATCAAACCATAATTGGTCAAATCCCGCTGCATGTATTGCTACCTCATCTTGAAAATCTTCATCAGGAAATGAATTTTACATCGTACGATAGACCTGGACATTGAAAATTTCTCTATATTATTCCCAATGATTCTTTCAGGGTCACGATAGATTCATCAGAAAACCACTCCTCCGTCACCCATTTCATGACATATCTACCTCCATGTTTGGTAATTAGAAGGAAACAATCATTATCATGCATTTTTGCAGATGTTCTACAGAACTGCACATATTCTGGTGTAGGTAAAACTGTGAAAGACAATTTATCAAACTTTATTATTCCTCTCTTCAGTCGACCAGTTTCTATGAATGTTACACGACTGTGGACGACATTCGACAATGACGTCTATGACAAGTTACTTGAGAATATTTGCTATACTGTAGTTTACCAACTTATAAAAGTCCCTTCAAACTATAGTCATTGATACTAAAAAAAACCAAATCTGATTGAGCTCTGCGGTCATTACTGCTTCAGCTTTATAGACTTAACAATCTGCTTTAGTATCCATCTTTTTATGAGCTTCTCTTTCCGTTCACTATTTGGCTTTTCTGCATTTGTCTTGCCATGTTGTGTGTATATTACCTTGACCTTAGAGAGCGTACCTCAAGAAACACCAAAAATCTGGGATGTTACGACCGCATTTGCTCCAGCTAGGCGGACTCTTATAGTCTGGCCTCTTTTAAAATCTAAGTTTGTCTGATATTATACGCTTTTAAAAGTTATCAAATACCACCAGAATATATGCATTCAATTTATAAAAAACTGATAGGTATTATTTTACTTTAATAATACTTATATATTCTTCTTCTTTTTGAGATTGTCAGATATGTGGCACCTCTGCATTGTTGCATCTTGTACCATGCTCCAAGCCCAATTTTTTCCTAGTTCCATTGTCTTGGGTCACCTACTTTGTTTATAAAGTCCGATAGGCCTACTTATATATTCTATGCACATTCAGAAAATGTCATTTTTATCTCTACAGGTGTTTCCATTATTTTGATAACCCTCTGTAATTATAACGTTACATGTGTACATATTATCACATAATAATTGTGGTGTGATTGTTTTATCAATGCAATATCTGAATCATATATCATTGGATGGAATAAAAATGATCTTATAAGATTGGTCTCAGATTATAGCAATAAAGTTTATACAGGATGACAGTTCAAATAATGTGGGAGATGTGTTCCGTGAGAAACAATCCCACTATTCTGTTTACGCTGTCCTGAAATCCTGGATAATTACAGAAAGTTAGAAGCTGAATCGTGGTATACAATCAATTATAAATAATGAACATCCTAAATATTTTTCAGACTTAGGTGTGGTTGCTTAACTACATCATCCATCTGAAGGATATCCTTACTTCATAAAAAATTTCAATTGGATTATTTTTATACACCAACATTATTTATAAAAATAAAAAAAAAACTTTATTTCTTAAACCTATACCCACGAATCTGTAGCATCCTTCTAATTTTTTACAGAAATCAAATAGAACTTCTATAACAAAATGGTCCCAATATTCTACTTACTCCAAATAAACAGGATAATTAAGCATCTAGATCTGATTCTATAAAATATTTTGGATGTTTATAGGAAATAAAATGCGAGTCTACTTCTCACCATCTATAATCCAAGACCTGAAAGCATCATAGTTCAATAGTAGAATTTGTGACAGAAACTCATTGCTTTGAAATATATATACAGTCAATATAGAATTTTATAAGTCCATCAATCTTCATGTCTGCCTGAACCTACATCCATTCTTTTCTCTCGTGTTTGAAAAAAGATAATAACTAACTTTTTGGGGGATGGATTTTCATCAAACATTTGCGCTCATGATAAATCTGGTATCATCATCAGTAGTTAGAATGTTTTCTCATTAATAACTCCAATATTTTTCCTGTTCTTTGTTTCTTATAGGCAAAAGAAATGTTGTTAAATATGTTTTGGTACGCATAAGAAAATTTACTTTTCTCACGTAAGTTTCTGGAGTATTCAACTTGAAATTCTGATTTTAATGGTTCTTTGAAATTCGTGAGCTTCATGAGAAGTTATTGCAATCGTGTTGTGTCTCTAAGTAACTAACAAACAAAACTCTTCTATGATCATTGTGATTGTTGATTAATCTTGATCATATTACTCTTATAAAACACTACAGTTTAATGTTCCCCATTGACTTTATGTTGAATTCATACAACTTTTTAAGTTTTTACTCCAACTTCTTTGACAGTAAAATGGAAAACTTCTTTCCGAATCATCTACTTCTGAAGCCATTTCAATTTCAATGTGCATACTTAGGTGCAATTTGTAATTCCTTTTGTTTCTCGCCAAGGTCATTTAGCTACTTATACATTCTTTGAGCAAAAAGTTGTTTAATCAATTATAATGCCTTGCAAAACTTAAGCAACAATGTGGATTTTAAGTAAATAGCCATAAAATTACAGAAAAATGATTCGTGTGATCAGTTCAAGGAACTCACAATTCAATAGAAAGGTCACGTGTTTGCAAATGTCAGGAACAAAATGCCATGGTTAGCGTAAGAGTACGCAAAATAAAGGTAGTTGGCTCACGACGTAATTACGTAAAAAAAGAAATTACGTAGAATCTATTAAAAAGACATTCCCTGCAAATGAAAGTGAGTTCTTTCGTGAAACATGTTTACAAGAAATCACCTGGATCACTTAACACTTGGAAGAATTAACGGGAAGCAGGAGTAAATATGTAGCGTGACCAATGACCAATGTAACTAAAGTATTGAGAGTCGATAAAAGTAGTTGTTTCTTGCTTATAAAGCTTTTCAAATCATTTATACAACGGTTAAAAAATCTGGTGGTGGCCACTCCAGGAAAGCAACTGCAACGGATAACCGATATATTTGGTAAAACTATACTTTAGGGTGTCCTTTGGTGACTTGGCGATTTTTTGGTGCCATTCCAGTGTAAACAGGTAGGGTTGAACATTAAAAAATAACGCAACGTCCGTTATATTTTCAAAATTCTAAAAACGATAAACCAATCAGAGCCTTGACAAGGTCTAAACCAATCAGAACACGATTTGGTTTTGTTCAGCTTAGTGATCAATCGTGCTTACTTGGCGAGAATCAAAGGGGCACACTAAAATATAGTCTAACCATATATTTTTCTGGAGGTAAAAAAAAAAACCCGAAACCAATCCACATGTGCCATTCCTCAACAATTGAGTGTCAAGTTTCGGTTTTTACTGAGTCCAGACATCATCAAAATAGTAGCCTGTTCATCTGTATCCTTACGCTCCATCCTTTTGAAAGTGGGTCATCAGCGTCACTACTTAGAGTGATGCAACAAGGACCAAAACTTGACACCTTGTCAATGGAGTCGTGTCCCCGTAGCGAGGGTGATTCGTTTCATTGCCAAAAAGCAAGTCTCAAAGCCAGTTTATCTAGAAAGAAGTCGAGATACGGTTTCATCCCAGTAAGATCACGTATTGCTATGGTGGTTCTAGAGTTGTCGTCTGGAGAGTCATCTGAACAGGCAGATCACAGCTGCGTTTGAACCACCAGAGATAAGTGTTGTGTTCTACATTATCAGTGCACATCTTTGTGCTGTATGCGTGGGAATTTTTTAGATTCTTATACCTCTTGACATACAAATACAGTTCATTATCTTTCAAAAATCCTCGCAGAAAGCAACAATATCATGTAGATGTTAAAAAGCCTTAAAGCAACTAATTTTGTGTTTACTTCATGATGCATGAATCTATCATTACCTTTAAGTAATACCAAACTTGTCTGAGCAAGAAATCTAGGGTTTGATACCACCTGTTTTTGAACACTGGTAAGGGAATGCCGGATCTCTACATTCTGCATTTGCATTTCTCCACTCTGCTTTTTCCTTTAATATACGCAAATAGCATGTAGGTTTTATTTGTACATACTATTTTATGGTTCTATCTAGGTACTTAAACTCACAATCATGTCCCTCAAACTCACTATCTAGGAAAACTTCTTTCAAAAGGATAAACTAGTTAGGGCCTCTCACCACATTGGTCTACGAACAGATTAAGTATCGAACCAAATACCCAGGAATACATAAACGAAACTTTTCATCATCAAATTAAACCACTTTCTTACATTATCCAGTATCACATCAAATTTAAACAGGGATTGTTCAAGAATATTTTTGAGCAAAAATTTAAGAAACAAAAAATTTTCGCATATGTTTAAAATATTAGAAAAATTTCTAAAAAGTTTATATCAGATTACGACCCATGTGTCTTCAAAATCCATTTTTAAAAAAATACAATATAAGTTTCCAAAATTTTCCTTTAAAAAATTTTAACGAGTGCGAAATTATTTTTAAAACTTAAAAAATCACACTGTTTGCCAAAAAATAAAAGCATACTTTCATAAGACCTGAACATTAATTTGCTTTTATGTATGTTTTGCAAAATTAACTAAAAATAGTAATTTTAAAAAAAATTTATCTAATTTTTTTTTAAAAAAAATACTGAGTTTATAAAATTGTCTTGCATAAAAAAATATCTAATATTTTCTTTAAAAAAATAATTAAAAATATATGTGGGATAGTAACTTATGAATATTCATCCGTCTTCATGAATATTCATTAAAGTCTTTTAAAATAGCTAATGTCCATAAGAAAAACTCCTTTTAACTCACGTTATGTAAATCTATATTTTTAAATATGTATATCACGTTCCCTGGGCCTGTCTTGTGTAATAAAGTGAATATTTTTAAGACTTCTATTCTAATTTAAGAACAATAGATAATCTTCACCCTTAAGGGCTTAAGCTATTTTATTTAATAAATGCGCATAAACCTACAAACATTATGGCTTTTCTTTTATTTTATCATTTCACAATTTTTATGCATAAATTGTCGAAAAACAAAAGCTTTTATGAACATTTGCAATTAAGTAAAAAGAAATTTAATAATTAAGTGTTTAAAAATTTAATTGTTGTGTATAAAAAAAATGATTGTGATAGAAAATATGTGGATATGGATTATTTGATTTCTTTTATAAATATTGTAGAGTTTTATTTTAGTATATAAAAATTTATGTTATTAGATAAAATTAAAAAAAGTTAATGTGCAATAAAAAAATGCAGTAACAAAGAAACACGTAAATCTGCAAACGAAGACATATTTTAAAATTTGTATTTATTTTTTTACTTTTTAATGACATTTAAGTATTTAAATAGGATTTTCAAAATTTATTTCGTAAAATTATTATATTCTGAAGGAAAAAAATACTGTGTTTAATCCAATATCGATTTAAAGTGAGAAAGTAAACTTCAGAAAATTATAAATATAAAAAATTTCCTTTTGTAAAAATTCATAAGAATATTATAGCCTTTTAAAAACTTGTGCTATCTCAGCTAGTCGAGAATTATTGAATTAAATGAGAATAATAGTGTATGGGTCGACCATGATTAAAACATCTAGAACAAATCGCCAAAATATCGGCCTTATAGAAACTTAATTAACCAAACTGTCTTTTTAAAATAAAGTAATATATTTTATTAAAAAAATATTTTCTTCCAATAAAAAACAAATATGCAAAATAGAAAGATATACACTTAACATTCCACATACTTTGCTCTAATACAATGAAACACTATTAATATGAAAGAAATATTAATAATATCTTTCCATTTTATTTTATGCAAAATACGTCAGAAGGAATCATCACACAACAGTAGAAAAGATAAGAAAACATTTTTGTTTTTCTCAGCTAATTCAGGAATAAAATATAAATAATAAACAATTGAAATAGAAAAATCAAATGATGGGTAAGTGTAACGACATTCATCAATTAAAACAGTGAAAATAATTTATTTTCCTTACTATTTAATTAATTTGTTAATTACAAACATAACCACATCATCAATTAATAAGTTGTGAAAGTAAATGCCCAAGTTTTACTTCTAATGGCATTGTTTCTGAAAAGTTAAATTCACTTTCACAAGAAAAGACTTTTTGTAGTGGATTCTTAAAAAAGTTGAAAACAGTATTTTTATTTTCATATGCTAATAATTTTTAAGATTTAATAGAAATTGGCAACGGATATTCAATGAAAAATTATTAAAATAATTTGAGATTATATTAAATTGGGGAAAAAGTAATCCATTATTTTTTCGGTAGACGTCTGTAGTGATCGATATCTCGTGAGGTATCTATCAAACAATTTCAGATTTATGCTCGTTGGAAAGGTGACATTTGACACTAAAATATTCTCTTGCGGTTTTTTGTTTGATTCATTCAGTTACGAGTACAAGGTTTTAAAAATGGAAGACAACAAACAGAAAATTCGATACATTTTCGTTTTTCTCTTGTAACGGCAAAAAAGATAGCCGGGTGGCTAAAATTGCGAAAGGAGTTTATCGTCCTACATAAGACTGTAACAACCAGTTACGAACAATTTTTGTTTCGTCGATTACGTTCGGGTATTTTTGATGTTAGAGATGCACCTCGCATGTGGATACA